>PVLD010020152.1:0-34609 GCA_004027595.1 Dinomys branickii
CTCTCCCTCTCCCTCTCCCTCTCCCCCTCCCCCCCCTCTGTCTTTCTCTGTGTGTCTGTCTGTCATCAAGCACACATTAAACATTTTACCTTTCAATGAACAATTTAAACTCTCAGGTATAATCTTTCAGGTTTCAGCCAATTATTCAACATGGCAAGATTAATTCTGAATTTTGTTTTACAAAGAAGGATAAGATTTTTATTCTGTCTTGATCAGAGATCATTAATATAGTTGATAAATTATATGTGCTTTGCACAATGTAATGGGCTCCTCTTAAAAGAGACTTCACTCGATACATTTTAATGTATTTCTCAACAATTTATATAGCTTGTTAATGATCACAGGACTTTGCTTTCTCCAAGTCTATTTAAAAATAATGAGCTATAAGTATTTTCCCAGTGAAAAGCAGAGAACAAAGAGAAAGTCATCACAAATTTAGTAAAAATCTGTGTATTGAGATATACAGCACAAAGTACATTATGGGAAACAGGTCCCACATGTTTCTTTTTGGTAAAATTTTAAAAATACATTTAATTGTAATACCTCATTATAAACACCTTTATGCTTATATAGTCATTCTTCTGATAAGTTCTTCACCTTGTTATAAGAAAGTCTTGCATATCAGCCCTAATATTAGCTGTTTGTGTGACGGCACAGACCACGAACTCTGCAATACTGAGAACGCATACCTAGCGCGACTCTGGCTGCAGATGCGTCATAATTGATCCAAAATGACACCCAGGACAGAATTGTAATCAGTGTAGAAGGCATATAGGTTTGCAAAATGAAGTAACCGATGTTTCTCTTTAGACGAAAACTTAAGGACAATCGTGGATATGCTCCTGAGTGAAAAAGAAAGAAGAGATAATCCGAGCTTCACTTGATTGCCGTCGTCCTGGGCCTTCGCGGGCATTTTTAGTTAATTGTGGAGAAAACATCCCCACCTGTTGTGAACTCCACTTTCTTGGACACCATTTTGTAGTCAACTATTGAAAACTGAGGAAGCTCAATTTTATTAACCCCGGTTACTGCCTTTTCTCCACCATTCCAGTAAAACTCAATGTCATCAGTGGTATAGCCATCTGAAAAGAAACAACACAGCCTAGTTACATAGGGCTCACGTGGTCTAGAGGTTCATATTGAAGACAATTTTGAAACCAGAGGTAAAATTCCCAGTAAATGATGGCAAAGTAACATTGCTCTGAATTAGGATGGCAGATGGGTCCCGTGTCGACCACTGTTGTTGGAGGGTTGCTACCGACTGCGCTGAGAAAACAGATGCATCTGGCTTTAGTGAACATAAACTCTAGATCATTTAATGATATCTGATATTTCACTGCATATTCATTTTCATTGTATCTACCAGTAGTGACTAAAGCGGGAGATGGTTGAATTCCAGGGGTCTGGAATTGGATTTTGGCTATGCGCTACCTTACGACATTGACAGCCACAAGTAATAATAATTGAGTTCATATTTGTTAAAAGGAACAGGAGACATGAAAGGAGTATAGTGAACCACCAAATGTGCACATATCTGTTCAACGACCAAGGCATTTAAAAATGTACCTTTCTTTCAGAAAATTAGTTAAGCTTTTAGTTTTATTCCTTGATAATAGTTAATAATACAGTTAATATATAGGTAAAAATTTTGAGAGCTATATGAGATGTGACTGAAAATTCAGATGTGTGCATAAATAATAAGTTATTATGGTGAAATACACATTGTCATTAAATCAAATTCAAAATTCTCCTGGCTTCGAAAACGTTTATGCCAGCATTCTTGATACTTTCTGAAGCAATTTTGAAGTCTTTCGTCATGAGTGTCTTTAGTTGTACTGCATTGCTGTCCTCAGTCAATTCAAAGCGTTTATCTTCACGGTCGGTTTGATTTTGGGAAAGAATCAGAAGTCACACATTACCAGGTTGGGTGCAGACATACCACGTTTAGAGCCTGCCTTTCAGTTGGAAGGCACTCAGCAGCGGCGCTCATAGTAATTTCGATCGCATCTCATAAGGATGTGAAAAAGGACTTCCAGAACTGCTTCAGAAAGTGACAAGGATGATGGGGTCACCATATGTGAAGCTGAGGGGAATACTGTGAGGGAGCTCAGTGACAGTGTGTGTTTTGTTGTAGTAACATAAAAAATGTAAACATTCACCATGTTTTAAAATTACCCCATATGTGACTTGTTGGTAATATTTTGATGTCTTCTTATTTATGAGGGAGAGTTAATTTAAGAGGCACATGTAGAAGATTATCTTTATGTGTTCAGCAGGGAAGGCCCTGTACTGGTGACCTATGAAGGTCTCCTTGCTCACAAATAGCCTCTCTCAGCTCGTTGCAGCAGCACCCACTGTAATCCCAGCCCTCCGGGAGGCTGGAAAAGGAGGGTCAAAGTTGTATTCTGCTTTGCTGACCTACCCCCAATGGCCAGGAGTCCAGCTGGGTTATGGTGATGTGTATAATTCATGTGTAACAGGAATGCTTGGATATATTAAAAAATCTAAAAATAATGTATAGTGAACTTAATTATTTTTCTCCTTTTACCAATTTCAGACATTTCTGAGTTCAATTTATATTCTCCTCAAGTTTAAACTATCAAATCATTTTCTCCTTTAGGATTACTGACGTTTATGTTTAAAAGGTAACCCTAAAAGTTCTCTGTAGCAGATAATATGGTGACCTACTTTTGATTAAAGTCACAATATTTTTTCAAGAGATTAAAAAATAGCTTTAAAACTTGGAAGGTGAATGGTGTTAGAGTTGGCATTAATTTACCACCACATGAATGAAAGGGATTTAAAGGTATTTCTTTCCTTTTTCCAGGAGAAACAAAGCTGTGGAAACTTTACTGCTTTAAGTGTTTGTAATTCCTCTTGAAAATCTCTTCATAAAAATTTCTTTTCCCTGACTTTATTGAACTCACAACAGTGTTCTTGTGTATTACTTTTTGCCCCTATAAATGTTATTGTACATTGTACAGTATTTGAGTGTATTTTATTTCTCTTTATATCATCTCCTCTTATGTCTAAGAACTTGTCCTCTCTGCAAAGGGAAGCATTTCATGCATTCTACAGGGATCCAGTATAGGCACAGAAATAAAAAATATTTACTACTAGATATAATTGCTGGTGTCTGAGAGACTATAGATCCCTTTTCCTTTTTGATTCTAGCATAATCTAGTTGGAACTCATTGGCATATTGGGGATTTAAGCCAAGATTTAATATGACTTCCTGAGAAAGGTTCTTAACACATCCTTGAGATTCTGATAAGAACCTATGACCAACTTCACAGAAAAGAAAAAAGGAATGAAAGAATGAAAGAAAGGAAAAATGAAATGAAAGAAAAGAAAAAAGAAACAAAGAAGGAAAGAAAGAAAAAGAAAGAAAGAAAGAAAGAAAGAAAGAAAGAAAGAAAGAAAGAAAGAAAGAAAGAAAAAGAAAGGGAGAAAACATAATTTCTCTCTACAGGAATGGAAAAGCTTCTTGCTAATTTTAGGTCTACTAAGTTAACTAGGTGATAGATTTCAACCTCAGAGCGATCCTGAATTGTAAGTACATAGAGGAAAAACATGAAATCAATCAGTGAAGAGTTGAGAGTCATAGATGGTCAGCAGTTTAAGGCTGAAGGGGAGAAGGGAAGTGGGTGAGCCAGATGAGCACCTCATATTACCTACCACCTCTGAAGAGTACCTCAACACCTAAGTTCTGCAAACAATAAAAAGGGTGGAACATGTTTTGGTTGGGGGGAGACAAATGGAAACAAAGTTTTGTAAATAAGTAGAAAAGAGTGATTGAAGGGAGGAGAAGGGAATGGGGGAAAAAAAGAAACAAGTTCTCCCATGTACAGGTACAAATTCCCTGTAATGAATGTGATCATTATGTTCACCTAAAATGCACCAACAAACCTAATTAATAAAAAAATCTCCTTTGCCTCCAAAAGAGCTAGGACAATACAGATTTTAATGGTATGGTCATCTACCTTTATCTGAAGTTTTGGTCTAGAAAGGAAGAGAAAAAATATGTATATATATATATATATATATATATATATATATATAGGATAGCTAGGATAATTGTACTACTATCTGTTGGTTTATTGATATATAACTGTTTGATCAATATTACATGCCTATATCTTATCTGTGCAACTATTTTGAAGATAAAATTATGTAATATAACAACCATTGTTAATATCCTGTCACCATGTTTTGAAATTCTGTATCATTTTTGTTGAAATCTATGTTGTTTTTTTATGTACTTTTTGTTATTTTTTTTCTTTTCTCTTTAAAATGAACAACAAAATTATATGTCTATACAAGGTTAGCTGGGATTGGTGTAGTGCTGATGTCTGTGGTTTATTGTAGAGAATAGTCAATGCTTAAAATTTTCTTTTTTCTTGACCAATTTTGCATGTTTGAATCTGGTAATTGGAACGACTGATCTGAAAACAACAATATGCAGTATAAGAACGATTGTTGAACTTCTACCATCTGGTGTGGTGAAACTCTGCATCATTTCCAATGTTTTTTTTTTTATTACTTGTTATTGTCTTTGATTGTTTGATCAACCTTACATTCTTGTGTTTGGTGGCCTGAATAACTTCGTTGAAGATAACAGTATGTAATGTAGCATAATTCTTATCATTTTGTTTTTGTTTTTGTTTTTGTGTTGTTCTGATTTTGTCTTCATTATTGTCTTGTTAGTTTTTTATCTTTAAAATAAAAAAATAGTTAATTGTAGTCTGCAAATATTAGATGGAAAATTCCAGAAATCACCAATCCATAACTTGTAAGTTGTATACTGTGGTATATAATCGAATCCCGTGCTGTCCTACTCCATCCTACCCAGGAAGTGGAATATCTCTTGTTTGGCCTATCAGTGCTATCCTATGTGCTACATACCCATTTATCACCTACTGGCTATCTCAGATGAACTGTTATGGCAATAAAGTGCTTTTGCACAAGTAACTCTTCTTAGAGTGTGGGAGACAACTTTAAATTTTTTTTTATGATTTATTGTTATAATTATTCTATTTTGTTTCTATTACTGTTAATTTTTTTTGCTGTTAACTTCTTACTGTGCCTAACTTAGAAACTAAACTTTATCTTACATATATATGTATACATTAGACATACATAGATGGGAAAAATAGTATATATAAGGTTTGGCATTGTTCACAGTTTCAGTGATCCGCTGGGGTCTTGAAGCGTATCCCTTGAAGCTAAGGAGGGGCTGCTATAGCCAACAGTTCATTCAGTCGGTGGTCTGGCCCGCCCCTTCTGTGCCCGCCCCCCAGCTCACTTGCACTTTGTTTAAGTAAAACCCATTAGGCACAGCGTTCAAGGTACTGCGATAACTAGATGATCTGGGGAAAAGGGAATGCTCACACCATTTCAGGCAGGTGCTTCAGTTCTCATGAGGTGACAGTGGCCGCTGGATCCAAAGGAAAAAATAGAGGCCTAGAAATACACTATTATGCAAAGGTTACACAAGAACGTCTTGCCACCGAGAGAGAACATCAATTTACTCACACCTAAACAACCTATTTACCAAGATTTTCTTTTATGAACCAGTGACTTCACACAGCGCCTTAAAGCCTGAACACTTAGATACCAGTGATGTGTTTCCTAGCAACAATAGCTACACAGAAGCTCTTGAAATTTCCTCGTAGCCTCTGGGGACTTCTTAGTGGTGCAGAAAGTACAGATAAAATTAAGTTGATGTCAATGGATAAAGATTCATGAAGCTAGTAAAATGTACAAGTATAGGGATGTTAGCATTCCCGTTTGCTCTTTGAAAGACTATTTTGGATGCATTTTCTAATCAGAAAATAAAAATATACTCTCCACTGTGTTTAGTAGAGTGAAGGGGATGGCCAAGTTCTTAGATACATTTTGGATACATAGAGAATTAAGCTTCTAATCCCTGAGTGGGCAGAAGTAAGCAGATTTCCTTTTGTGGAAAAGCCATGGCAAATGTCTGGTGTGGATCTTGTTTGGCTCAGGGCAACCCTTAAAATACCATTGTCTTTGCTAGGTTATTGTCTCCAGGTTAGGAGACAATCCAGGTTGTTATGCTTTGAATGTGTTCCTCAAAGTTCATTTTGGAAACTATTCCGAAAGCAGCAATCTCAGGAGGTAGGTGCTTTAAGAGATATTTAAGTCACGAGGGTTCCACTCCCATAAAGAGAGTAATATTGTTGTGAAGGTGTGTGAAAATGTCATTGACTTACAATGATAGTGACACATGCATAGTGATGTTTATAGCAGCACAGTTTATAGTAGCTACATCTTGGAAGTGACCTATATGCGGATCAACAGTTGAATGGATAAAGACAATGTGGTATTTCCACACAGTGGGGAGCTGCTCTGCCATAGAGAAAGATAAGCTCAAGTCATTTGTAGGACAGTGGATGCACTTTGAGAACATAATGTTAAGTGAATTAAATTAGACACAGTCCTATCACATAGTTTCTCATATATTAGAAATCCAAAGTATAAATGAAGAGCAAAATAAAAGATAGATAAGAGGACGTGGGGAGACAGATCTTTCTCAAAAGGGAATGGATCACGAGATGGAAGGAGAAGGGTGGGAGAGGAGGGAAAGGGGACGGAAAGGAGTTAGGGTGTTGCATGTGCTGGTACAACTCCACACAAGGAGCACAGACATGGCATGTTGCAAATATGGGCCCCCTCGAAAGAAGATGAAGACATGAGAAGGTGGGGAGGGAAAAGGTGATGGAAAAAGGGAATTAATGTGTATTACATACTGCAGCAATTCCCAACAGGAAATGTAAACATTATGTACTCCAAACACGTGCTAACAGACAACCCCACACTCTCACAACTAAACACAAAGCTACGCAACAACCTACCGTTAGTGCTTGACAGTTTGAGTAGTCCTCTCGACCCCAGGGGTACTTGCCACTCACTTTTTTCAGTCAACTGAATTGTTTAATTAGGCTTTAAGATACTTGTTAGAGAATATGTCCTTATAATAAACAAAAACAATTACCTTCTCAAAGAACATCTATCATCTAATCCTTGTACACTCCTTGCACTAATAGACAAATAGTTTTTCTACACAATAGAGACTCCCATCATTGAGGACAGTTCATTCTTTTATTCTCCTTTTCAGGCTATGGTTTTTCCTGGAATGTATTTAGTCTTATGAAGCTTTTTTCCTGCTCAGCTGTTTCCAGTTTGCTTACATGCCCCTTGAAAATTCGGAGGCAGGCGTGTTGACCTTTTGTAACCTCCTTTGGTTTTCTGGCTGCAGTTTCTCTTGGGAGGCAGAGATACACCAAGCCTGATCCTGCCCTAGTTACTGACTCACTCCCTGCCTGAAAGAAGAACAAAGCAGCAGCAAGATGTTGAATTGCATAATGTTCTCACATTTGGGATCATTGAGTTAGGCACATTTTCTGGCTCCGAAGCGTGCTCTGAACAGTTTCCTTGTCTCTAACCAGATCTAAGACCCAAAGGAGGCTCAGGATAATCCAGCTGCTTCTCACTCCACTCAAGCTTTGGCGTGTGCTATGACTGGCCCATATGTGAGTTCTCAGAATGAATTTTCTAGAGTTTTCCTTCTTTATATCTTGTGTTTTCACTGAGTTGTCCATTAATCTTTTTCTGTACTAGATCCTTCTGATTTAAAGACAGACCACAGTTGTTATATTGGATGGATTAGAATGCATACACATTCCATGCTCAACAGAACTTACATATCCCTCTAAATTACTAAACAGTTAATATATTAGCTTTAATGTTTTCACTTCTTTATGTATTTTAGAGCTGACAATATAACATCCTTGAGGAGCTTGCAGCATCTGTTCTCTGTCTCTCCCTGTCTCTCTCTCTCTCTCTTCTCTCTCTGTCTCTCTGTATTTGCCTATAGTGATTGATGTCTAGAGGGGTTCTCTTGAATCCTGACAGTAATGGGGCTCTAATGTAATGGCTAAGATCGCGTCTCAAACCTTGTTCACTTGGAATATATCCAGATCCTCCTAAATTCCCCACTGCAAAGAATCCTGTTTTCATCATCAGATTCTTGACCCTTACCACAGCCAGCCCTGCCTTCTAACCTGGCTACTCACCAGTAATCTCTCAAGATGAAATTGCTTGCTCGGTTTGCCTGCACATGACAGGTTATGCCCTTAGTCTACCCAGCTGCTTTTTTCTGGGGCTGATTTTTCATCCTGAGTTATTTAACCTGTTCTGCCACTTTTCTTGTGCCATGCCAGTAAAAGTCCTACACACTTTACTTAGTATTAATGGCTAAGAAAACCAGAATTGTTTTATTCTTGTCCCTGGTCTCTTAATAAAGCAACACAAGTTCAATTAGCTTTTTCAGTAGTCAAATTATTTTTTCCCTTTTGACTCAAGCAATATTGTCTCCATTAAATTATATTTAATTTGACTCACTTTTTTTTGCCTATTTAGGCTTTTTTTGGTTTGTTTTAGTCCTAATTTGCCTATCCTCTTAGTTTCTTATTATCTGCAAGTTTGTAAAACATGCCTTTTATCCTAATTCCCTTGATTGAGACAAATATGGAATGGCAAGACAAAGAGAAAGAGCCCTGGAAAACTCTCCAGGGATGTCCCCTAGACTGATATAAAAAAAAATGTTAAGCAGTACTTTGTGGGGCGATACCATAATCTATCCATCGGATATTGGCTTAATTGTTTTTAGCCTCAAGTGTGTTTCTCGCCATCACATTTTCTTTATTCATTTGTTTTGCATAACTACCCAGAAAGAAAGTTAGATCTGACTTGATCTGTGTTTAGAGAAAGCAGGCTGCTTCCTGATTACTGATTCCTTTTCCATGGGCTAATCTCTTTACTGGACTGAATTCACTGGACCTAAGCATCTGTACAGAATTTACCTCTTATTTTCTGGCATAGTGAAGTGATTATACTTTATTCTATGAACACCAGTAGCCATGTGGTATGCTAATTTTCAAGAGGCTCTTGATAAAAACCTTCCTCTGCAATGTTCAGCTTCTTTTAATAAATGCTAACTGAATTACATATCATTGATATATGTAGGTTTATATATTGTATGGAAATAAATGAATGTTACTCTATGGCTCATTTCTGAGTGAAGTAAAAGATAACACCTGAAAACACCAATCCTATTTTTAGATGTTTGTCTTGGTATGTTTGTTACCAATAAAGTTTTCTCAAAACAGCCTCTAACCATCTCCATTTTTCTCGTCTTAATGTCAAAGGATCTAATAGTTTATTCTTAGGATAAAAATACTTTCCATCTTTGTCCATCATATAATAAGAAATATTTGTTTGGCCCTCATCCTCCTGTTCTGACGCAGAGCTCCTAAATCCCTTGGAATTTCCTAGACAACAAGAGCAACTTTTGTTCAATGAGGTGATTCTGATGAGATCCTAGATCAGATTGTTGAAAAGACCAAGCCTTTATTAGAAGCCTGAAACTTCCAGCTCCAAGGAGCAGAAGAGGAAACTGAATTGATAATCACCCACACCTGCATGATGGCATCTCCTAAGAGAAACCTTGCTGGTGTGATGCAGAGAGCTTCTGGGCAGGTGAGCACACGAGATGCTGGAACCATGCACCTGACAAAGGTGGAAGTTCTGAGACCCCAGCCCCATCCAGCCAGAGTTTGTCCTGAGCATCTCTTCCATCTGGCTGTTGCTGAGTTGTAGTCCTTATAATCTTGGAGTAGAAAGCAAACTCTTCCCGAGTTCTATGAGCTGTTCTAGCAAATTATCAAACATGGTGGGAAGCTGCATTTGTAATCAGTTCAGGCAGAAATGAGTCCTCAGGTCTGAGGACTCAATACTTGTAACTGGCACTGGAAGTAACAGTACCTTAGTGGGTCTGAGCCCTTAGCCTGTGGCTTCTGCTGTTAAGTTTAGGTAGGTAGTGTCAGGATTGAACTGAGTTGTTGGACACCCAGTTAGTGTTTGGAGAGTAGAGTCTTGATCAAAGTGAGGAAAATCTGCATCATTTGTGTCAGCTGTGAGTAAAAACAACTCAGAATTTTTAATTTATATTGATAAACATGGAGTAGACTTTTCTTTGGGGCTATCTGTGGTCAAATGTCCTCTTTTCATTGCAAAAATCTTCTAATGATAACTATTCTATACATTTAACACATACCACAACTCCTTGCACCATTCTTTTTTTAAAAACAAAAAAAGAGTTAAAGATGGAAATAAATTGTGATAATCAACTCTTGTTAATTTTTGTCAGGATCTGGGTACCACCTTCTGAAAAGGTTGAATTTCACAGAACTGCATCTGAATAAAGCAAATACTCCTTAAAAGTTGCTGAGAAATCTCTGTTTCAAAATTTGGATGACCTTTCACTTGATATTGCTGTCATAGCATGGAGAGGACCTTGTCAGGGAGTTATATTAAGATTCGATGCCACCTCTCTCAGTAGTGTCTACTCTTTTTAAGACCTCTCTCCATTTTAAAACAGTTGTTCAGTTATTTGTAGGCAAAATCATTTATGCTGGCATTCTCCAAAAAAGTAGAAAGAACACATTTACTTAGACATATTGTCTTTATTTTTTTCATTGCTGAGATCAAATTCTCAATGCCAAAAGTTAGAGGAGGGAAGGTTTGTTTCAGCTCACAGTTTGTAGAGGTCTCAGTCTACAGCTGACTGGCTCCAAGGCAGGGCGGCATGGCAGGGCGGCGTCACAGAGAAGAAAGAGTTCATGGTGTGGCAGAGTAGGTAGATGGCAGCAAGCAGCAGGCAATGGCAGCAGCAGAAGCAGTTTCTTTCTATCCCTTTCTATTCATTCCATCCAGGCTACCCGCATTCTGGGTGACGCCTTCCACACCCAAGTTGGAGCACATTTATTGTCAGCATCACGCACCCTAATCCAAACACTTTTGGAACTCCTCACCTGTGACCATTTGAGACTTTGGGGGAACATCTAGATACAAGCCATAATACACCTGAAAAAGGGTTAACCCTACAAGCTCAAAATCTACACAAGTATGTCAATCTCAAAATATTAAGATTGTTTTAAAATCTGATTTTAAGTTGGATGTTAACAATGCCTCATATATATGTAATTGTTAAAATTATACATCATGGCTTTATTCGAAGAAATAAAAATCAAAAATTATTTTTTATTTAAGGGGAGTAGTCACCTCTCATTTTAAAAAATATTGAAGGTGCTTTCATTTTCTAAAGCATAAACTATTTTTGAGGATAAATACAACCAAGCAAAACAGAAACCAAGATAATTACCAAGGTAAACGAAATGCAATAATATTTAAACCTCAGTGCAGTAGTAGTTGAGGCCTAATTTCTAGTTTGTATAAAAGTTCCGGTTCTCTAATACTTTTATTTGGCTCTTATATCTTAAATTTGGGAAAATGCTGAGAATATCTTTGTGGTATTGTTTGAAGAAGTCAGGGCCTCCTAGTTGTACTGGCCGTGAACCCACACTTGAGGAGCTCCCTTCCTCCCTCCCCCTCCATCCCTCCTTCCCCTCGTTTCTTTTCCACCTCCTGCACTTCCTGCTCACCTCTTCCTTCTCCTTTGTTTGGAGATGTCGCTTTTCACTAAGAAATTCTGATGTATTTATGAAGTACTGATATACCAAATAAGTATATTTTTAGGAAACACATTAAAATCTAAAAAAACCTAACCAGCTAAAATGAGCCATGGTACAGTGTTTTCAGTTCTTCTGGAAAAATATCCAGAAGGGAAATAGCTGGGTTGAATGGACTTCTGGTCCTAGTTTACTGAGGAATCTCCAGACTGATCTCCACAGTGGTTTCACCAATCCATACTGCCAGCAGCAAATGA
Organism: Dinomys branickii; assembly: GCA_004027595.1. Taxonomy (NCBI): domain Eukaryota; kingdom Metazoa; phylum Chordata; class Mammalia; order Rodentia; family Dinomyidae; genus Dinomys; species Dinomys branickii. Next base: position 11,813 of record PVLD010020152.1, read on the forward strand.
GAAGGGTTCCAACAATATATGTACACCCAGGTTTATAGCAGCACAATTTGTCATAGCTAAATCATGGAAGCAACACAAAGGCCCATCCACTGAGGAAGGGATAAAAAAATTGTGATATTTTTATATAGTGGAATATTACTCAGCTACAAAGAAAGATAAATTCGAAGATTTTATAGATAAATGGACACAAATAGAGACCATACTCATAAGTGAAATAAATCAGACCCGCATGTGTAAACACTGTATTGTCCCACTAGTGTAAGAACCTGAAAGATTGAATAAAGACTAGGAGGTACAGTAGATATTGGGAAAGTTAAGGAAACTGCTCAAAAGTAAAGAATAACTGGGATGAGGGAAAAAAGAAAAGAAAGAAGGGGAGAAATATGTATACACAAGATAGTTAACATAGTTAGCTGAGTAACCAATTTGAAGACATCAATATGCAATACAATAACCATTGTTAATTTCCTATCACCTTGTCTGAAATTCTACTTTGCTTGTATTGCTTTTGTGTTATTTTGTGAATGTATGTGTGTCTGTTAATATGTTTTCATTCTTTTATCTTTAAAATAAAAATATAAAATGAGCCATGGTAAGATGCTCATAATATGTTGCTAAGACAAAACATATAATGGAAATATATGTGTATGTGAATTTATAACCAAGAATATGTATGGAGATAGTCAATAGTGGTTATCCGTGGATGTTAAGAGTTCAAGAGTTTTATGTGCTAAACATGTGGTTCTTTTAAAATTAAAGACCCAATGAGTGATTTTTATGATTTTTAAGATTGCCTAGATAAATTGTGAGAAAGTAAACATCAAATGTATGAAAACTAAATAACCTGTAGAGGGCACTCAAGGTCTTTCTGTATCATAGCCAGTGACTCGGAGTTTTGGAATTTGTATGACAATTTTTACTTTGAACCACTGATTCTTACAAGGCTTTCCTTTGAAATTCATTTATATTAACTGATGCTAGAATGATTATGAATAATATATCTTGCCACATTTAGAGTTTCAGCCAGGAATATATTTAAATACGTGCAACTCTAATAGATTATTAAGCAACTATAACAAATGATCTGTTTTGGTATATTCAGAGCTCAGCTATAAGCATTTCACTAACATCTTGCAAAGGGCAGTCTGTTTAGCTATACAAATGAAATAACAGAACTCTGTGCTGCAAAGGACATAAACCCGTTCTTTACATTTCTTGGTTATACTTACGTAGCAGGAGCAGTAAGATGGATCATTAAAAAGTACCAGTTATAGTTTACTTTCTACTTTTATTTGACATATTTGCTACTGATACTGACTTCTTTTGATATAATCTATGTTTTAAAATATCACATTCCTTATTCTCTCACCCTCAGGTAACACTCACTGAAACCCACTGAGTTCAATTTCTAAATTGGATATTTTTCCCATCTGTAGAAGCAAAGTATGTGGTATCTGCCCTGGATTTTCCAGCATACTGAATATCAGCTCATATAGCACCAAGCACTTATATTTAAAAGGCAGAGGGGCTTCTATTACTCAGAAAAATGGCTTTTCTCTGTTATCTTCAAATAGCCCACGTTATCCGAATCTCTTCTGGAATCAGGTTGGATGGCTTTTGCAAGTTAAAGGCCGGGAGCTTTTGTGGTTGACAATCTGTTACCCATTCTTGTCTAATGTCTTGATTTTTGAAATCCGTGTGAATAGAAGGGGCAGAGCTGACCCTTCAGTTTGTGCTGTCTCTAGCTTATTTGCACTCATTCCCCAAAGCTAGATTGGTGTCACAAAGGTTATTGTGGCAAGTATGTTGGGCACATTACTATCTGTTTTTAAAATTACATTATGTCTGGACACGGTCCCAACCCCCTCAGCTATCTGATTATTATTGGTTTTGCTGCAATTGATTTTTCACTTCATGTAATTTGGCAGCTACATTGATGAAACATGTGGCTTGCTGCCATTTTACTTATGTTGAAGGGTTTATTTCAGATGCCCATGAAATAGGGAGATAGGCAAATATAAATTTGTCTTTAGAGCTGTCTAGTGTAGAAGCATTTGGCAATAGGAGTTAGGAAAGGGCATTGCTCTATAGTTACTGCACAATCTCAAGCCTGAGAAGGAAAGCAGTGATTATAATTTTCACTTTTCAAGTGGGGAAAATGAAAGTGCAGACTTTCATGACCTGATTGGGAAGACTGAATGCTTCCAAGTTTCTGTCTGTGGAAATGGGGCCAATAATCTGTGCTACCTGACTCACAGGGAAGATAAAAAAGGCCATTTTGCAAAGTTACAGCTACAGAGTGCTTCTTAGAAGCCATCCATCATCAAAACACTTGGAGGCATTATACAAACATCACATGTTGCTTCAGGCTGGGTTTATTGCAGTGCTTCTCAACCTTGGGTGAATTCCACTGCACTGCAAGAGGGCATTTCACAACATTTATTTTTTCAGGGGACATTTGATAACAACTTGAATTTAGGGGTGTTACAGGAGTCTAGCTGGTAGTGGTCAGGGGTGCTGCTAGACTTCCTGTAATTTACAGGACATGGGCCATAAGGAAGAATTATCTAGCCCAACATATCAGTGGTGCCAATACTGAGAAACCCTGGCCCATAGCTACAGGAGGTTGTGCTTGGCAGAATGGTATAGATTAAAATAATTTGTATTGGTGTTAAATGGTGCATAATGATACCCACCAGGCTTTATTCTAAAGGGCTAGAACTTATAGGAAGGGAAGATGAAGAGTTATTTTTTGATCAATTCATAAATAGAATTTCTTCACTGTAATCTTAGTGCCTTATGTGTGCCCCCATCCCAGTCCAGACAGTAACATTGAATGTGGTCACACACGCCCCAGGGTGGGTACCCAGGAAGGGCCATTGGGGAGGCTGAATATAAATATGGCAAGTTCTTTGCTCTTTGTTCTAAAACATACTGGCCTGAAAGGAAGATGAAGATGTCTACATATTTAACCTGTCTAAAAAATTCTCTTCACCTGAAACTTCCCCAACAAATCTACTAGTTAAAGACACTTCAGGGAAGAGTAAGGGGAAAGCGAAGGACAGAGGGAGGAAGAGTCAGGCATGAACTTGAGCAGGCCTGTTCGCATCTGCATTTTCTATACCAGTTCTAGCGTAATTAGATAACTTCTTTCTAGTTCTGAGATATTCACAATATAGGGAATTAAAAATCTCAGTAGCAAAAATGAAGCCAACAACAATCCATTAAAATGGGCAATAGAACTTAATAGATATTTCTCAAAAGAAGACTTACAAATGGTTAACAGATATGAAAGTTCTCAATATCACTAATCACCAGGAAAATGAAAATCAGCATCACAGTGGTATACCATTTCACTCCAGTAGGAATGGCTATCACCAAACAGAAAAGATGGCAAAGGCTGGTGAGGTATCAGAACAAAGGGAACCCTTGCATACCATTAGAGGGATGGAAATTAGCTCAGCCATTGTCAAAAACAAAGGCCTGGTTCTCCAAGAAATTGAAAATAGAATGACCGTGTGCTCACCCAATCCTACCATGGGTTATATATACAAGGAAAATCAGTATGTCAAGGAGACATACACACCTTGTCATTTCTTGGAGCACTATTCACGGTGGTCAAGAAAAGGAAAGAGCATTAGTGTTCACCAACTGATAAAGGAATGAAGACATCTATATACTTATATATCTAGAGCTCATGGGGTATGATTTATCCATGAATGGAATGATATTCTGTTATTTTCAATATAATAGATCAAAGTGGAGATCATTATATTAAATGAAATAATCTAGGCAGAGAAAGACAAGGATTGTATGATGTCACTTTGGTGTGGAATCTCAGAAAGTTAATCTCATCGAATTTGTGAAGAGAATGGTGGTTATTAGAACCTGGAGTGAATGGAGGAGAGGAATGAGGAGAAATTAGACCCACGTGTACTTACACAGAAGTATAGTGTAGTATGTTCAGCTATAACACAGAACTGCAGAATAGTCTAGGGTAGTACAGTACAATGCATGAAGGGCCACCGAAACCTACAATGAATATTTACATTTTAAAACAAATTGTTATAGTAAAAGATGCATTGCCATGAATCCTCCTCAAAATACTCTCCTGGAAACACAGTGATGCCAACTTTCTTGCGACTTTATGAAGCAGTTCTGGAAGTCCTCTTTCGTGAGTGTCTAGTTGTGCTGTTGTGGCTGCCTCAATTTCCTGAATCAATTCAAAACCTTTACCTTTCACGGTAGTCTGATTTTGGGGAAGAGCCAGATGTCACACGGCACCGAGTTTAATCAGCAGGTGAGTGAGGACGCACTGCGGTTTCCGTGAGCCGCGTTTCCATGGAAGGCACTTGGCAGCAGCATGCGCTGCATGTGTGGTCACAACGCACGCAATACAGATTTCTAGAATTGCTTCAAAAAGTGGCAAGGATGATGGGAAGTGTGTTCAAAGTGAAGGGAAGCATTTGGAGGAGGATTAATAGTGATATGTCTTTTACTGTCACACATTTTAAAAAAATAAACATTCACCACATAGTATAGTATAGTATAGTATAGCTGGTTTTGTGCTATGCTATGTACTATCATTTGTTCAGTGGTAAGCTTAGCTCAGTCAAGATTATAGGGTCAAAGACCGAGGAGTTAGCTGATTGAATTTGTTTTATTGATGAATGCACCTCTTAGATTGCACTGCTAATTTGTAATCTTGAACATAATGAGGAATTTGAAAAGGAGCATATAAGTCATTTTGAATCCTTCATCTCAGTTATAACAGCCAAAACAGTTACAGATGGCATAACAGAGAGAAACTCACATAAAATCTAAGGAACTGGATTTGCCACTTGCCACTTACGACTTTTGGTAAATTACCATTACCCTGATGCTCTCCTTTACAAAGTGGGGTTAATCATAACTATGTCACAGAGTGGTGAGGATTAAATAATTTAATATATTTTAAAAGCTCACATGCATTTATTACATGTCTATCATTTCCAGGCATAGTGGCAAATATACACAGAACAATGAAATTTTTACCCTGTCTTTATCCTGGAAAAGCTACTAATTAAGATGGAGACGAAGAAATAAATATAGTCGGTAAGGTGTGAAAAGTGCTAAAATAAAGGCAAATGTACAAATGCTACAGAAAAAAACTGAAAAAAAAATGCAACATTCATCTACTCCCACAAGTTCTAGGAGCAGAAAGCTCATCTAGCTCGTTTGTGCACTAATAAATACTTATTAGTTAAATAAATGACTGAATCATGGGGGCTGAGGAAGAAGCTAAGGAATAAAACTTCACCCTCTTTACCATTCCCAATTCCTGCCCTCCCCTCACTGTTCAACCCCATAGCCTGGCTGTGCCCCACATCTCCTCTCATGAACTTCCTGCTGGGATGGTCAGTGGTGTCCTCACTGCTTCATCAGCTGGGTCTCTTTTAATCTCTCTCTCACCCAAAATCTTATTTGTGTTTGCTGTCACGTTCTTTTGGAAACTCTCATCTCCTTTCACTGTTTTGAATGGGCATGTCTAGGTTCTGTCTTTGTGTTTTTTTTGACAGTTTCCTCTCCTCTTCTTGGGATTTTTTCTCAAATAAAAAACTGTGATGTCCAGTAGGAGTATTTTACTCTTCTGGGGTATTACTTTCTGTTTTGATTTTAACTACTAGTGATGATTCCCGCATCTTATCACCAGGACAAAACTCCCTTGAGACTTAGATTTGAATTTTCTGGTTGTCTACCTGTTGTCTTTTAACTAAAATGTAACTGGGACGAAAAAGTCGAAGTAGTCAAGGCGGAAGTCACCGTCTGTCCTCGTGCATTCTGTTGCTGTTCTGGCACACTTCTGGGCTCATTTTTTCCTACTTACTGTGTAAGGTGCTTCTGTGTGAGGTTATTTGATTTTTCTCCTCTTCCAGGATACTGGAAAGGTCACACCAGATCCTTTGCAATAGGCAGGGCCGTGCGACTCATTCTGGTCGCTGGGATGTAATTCACAGCGGCAGGTGTTATTTTAGACCCAAGCCAGGAGCTGAATCTCCACGTCCCATCCTCTTGCTGTAAGGACAAAAGAGCTCTCTTTTCTGGATGCTGTTGCTCTGAGACGGCAGGTCCAACCGTGCCGCTGATTCTGTGCTTCAGCTCCTCCCTATCAACTCAGGATGGATATGTAACATGATAGAAACGATCACTGAGATTTCGGTGTTTGTAGCAGCAGCTTTACCTAAGTGCTCAATTTGTACATCAGCCTAACCTAATACTTAAAAACTTCTTTCAGATATCCATTTTCCTGTCTCAATTATCTTATTTCTATTCATGATCACTTTTCTATATTGCTTCTGCAACCTCCTGAGTTACTAACTACTCAAATTTTGTTTCTTTCAAATCCATCTTCTATACACTCACCAGAATGTTTAATTGAAAATACAAATAAGGTAATGTCACTCCCAGCTGAAAATATTTTAATGACTCCCACATTACCTATAGCAGTATTTTTCTTTTTTTTTTTTTTGGTATCAAGAATCAGACTCAGGACCTTGCATTTGCCAGACAGGTGTTTATGCCACTGAGCTATATGACCGGCACTGTAATAGTGATATTTGTATGTTTTTCCCTAGACCAGTTTATTGATGTTCTAGAAAAAAATTCTAAAACACACATTTCCCCAGTTTCAAGGATATTTGGCAGTAATGAATTCATCATGGAGGTTTATACAAATGAGGATCATTCAGAATTTAAAGAAATCAGTATAACTTGTTTTTGTTTAGTAGAACTTGTTTTAAAAGTTCCTTTTCCTAATTATTGGACCCCCAGCCATTTTTAGAAGCATTTCTTTTAGCACTAGAATACTGTAATAGTGTCTGACTTTCTTTGGCCAACAGGGCTTATTATGGTTTCTCTGTCCAGGCCTTTTACTTCTTTACCTGCTGCCTTCTGCACTTGATGCTTAGGCAACACTGAACGCGTACCAAGCTTGCATGCCGATGCACAGAAGAAACTTGCCTTCTGCAGTGCTGCTCGCTTCAGCTAGAACATCACGGCCCCAATCCCATGCAAGCTACTTTTCTTAGTCCTTGTCAGTTTTTTAGACAGAATTCAGTTTGCTGGAAGAGACTATGATCAAAGCCTAACATTTAGGCTCCATGTTATGTGCTGCATTGAGGTCTAGTAAAATGGAAGATCCTTGAAGAGCCTCACTGACTGTCCCCTCCTATACTCCCCCGTGTAATTCCCCTGATTATAAGACCTACTTATCCCTGCTAAGTGAGTTTCAGATTCCCGCCAGCCTACAGAATTATTTAAACAAACCAGTCACATTTGGCCAATGGAAACCATAGGGCATTTCAATCTTTTGATCAGAAAGCCTGCTATGTGATAACCTTATGATAGCACCTAACTGGTCACTTGTATCCTGATTACGACCCTCTTATGGGCTTTGCATGTTGTTACATGGTGACTTTCCTTCATTCCCTACTCTCAGCTTTGAATATCTTGTGACTCATAAACTGCTATTGATCTCATTTGTCCACTGTTAGGTGTCACCTATTCAGCTATATTCATAACTCTAGGGCAGGAATCAGCTGAAACAGAACTCTTGCTAGACACCAATAGCTGCCCTCCAAACATGAGGGAAAGCTGCATTCCTGTGTTCTTTGGTCCAATGTGTACTATGGGCAGGGGTAACCCCTCTTCCCCATCAAACTCAGGCCTGATAAAGGATATGCAGGTAAAAGAACAATACATAGGTAAAAGGCATCCTATCTGAGATGGTGTAGCTGAGAGGCTACTTGCTCAAACCACTGGCTCAATTTACCACATGCCAATATCTCATCCTAGGCGCCACAAATATCTTCTTAAAAACCCTCAATACTAACTTTCAACCCAGCCAAAAATACTCAAATCTTTTTCTTTTCACCTCTCACTTTCTCCCCAGGAGCCCCCTCCCTTACCAAATTACAATCCTCTTTCATCCATCCCTCAATCTCTTTCCTCCATTTGTGTCACATTGCAGAACAACTGTTCAGAACTGAACATAGGCTGCAGGTAATATTGACAAAGGGTGAAAGTGTAAATTCAAGGTCAAGCTGGAATTATACCCAGAAGTAGTTCTTTCCTCAAAACATAGGGACAGAGTCCAAAGAATTTAAATTAAATAACTAAAGGGGTATACACTGTCTCTGGACATATAAAGCTGAAAACCTGTCATGGGAAGACAGTATCTTGCTAAAAATTATTTGAATTAAAAGTTCTCTCCATCCTACTACACCTCAATCCTGAACCACATTACAAAATAAATAAATAAATAAAAGCAAAAAGGGCAGAACTGAGGAGCATCTACACAAATGCAGTGGACTATGGGAAAACAAGACAGCAAAAGACCCCAGATGCTGCCAACTTCCATAAGGTGGATTAAGGGGGCACAAATGGAGAGTAATGTCAGGTAGTAAAGATCTACAAAATGTTTAAAGATGAGATGAAGAAATTTGGCAAGTTCAAAGAAGACATGACACAAAGGTTATAAAATTATCACTCAAAATGCTCAATGTGGATAAAGGGGAAACAAAAAATTAGAAGAGAAGACAAAAGCAGTTCAAAATATGAATGACAAAGACATAGAATCCATGAAAATGTATCAGACAGACATAAAAAAAGAACTTCATAGAATTCATAAATCATAGAAATGACCAGTGTGAAGACACAGTGTCAGAAATTGGAGGACAAAATGGTAAATTATGATGAAGAACTCAAGAAAGGCACAAAAAGGATGAGAAAACAAGAAAAAGTCATCCAGCAGCTATTAGATGATACTAAGAAGATCAACTTAAGGTCAGTTGGCATTAGAGAAAGACTAGGCAGGTGGAGTTATTAATTTGTGTAATTTGTCATGGTAGAAAATTTCCCAGATATGAGAAAACAGCTCAACATACAAGTAAGTGAGGTTTTCAGAACACCAAATGACTATGATGAAAAAAGTAGCCCACCAAGACATATTATATTTAAATTTTCAGATGTCCAACAAAAAACAGAGTTTTAAAAGCAGTCAAAAAAAAACAAAAAAACAAAATATCATGTGTAAGGGAAAGCTGATCAGAATTACAGGAGACTTCTCAACACAAGCCTTAAAGGTGAGAAGGGCTTGGAGTAACATATTTCAAGCTCTAAACGTAAACAACCTCCACCTCAGATTAACATACCTAGCAAAAACTTCTTCAAAATAAATGCAGAAATAAGGACATTTCATGAAAACAACTCAAGAGATTTCTAAATATCAAAGCAGCTCTCCACAAAATACTCATCAATATCCTAGACAGAAATGATGAAACCAAAAAAACCAAGATCCTGATAGAATAAAAATACCAAGTAAGGTCAATAGGTAAATAATAACAAGAGAAAAATGACAGGAAAAGCAAACGAAGGAGTCACCGACAGAGAAAGAGCAGAATGATCATAGTTTATCAACGTTCCTCAGTAATATCTCTCAATATTAATAGCTTAACTCTCCAATTAAAAAACAGATTGGAAGAATGGGAGAAAACCCAGATTCCAATAGTCTTTTGCATTCAAGAATCTCACCTAATCAAAAAGATGTTCTTTGGCTAAAATCAGAGGATGGAGAGCAGTGTTTCATTGACTAGGACCCTGAAAACAAGAAGGCAGCAATTTTAATCTTAGATAAGGGAAACTAAGCTGGAACTGATAAGAAGAGATGAAAGCAGTCCCTACATACTAGTGAAGGGGACAATCCAACAACAAGAAAAAAGTGCTCATAAATCTTTATGCAGAAAATAGTGGAGAACCTATCTTCACAAAACAAATACTGCTGAACTTAAAAGACCTAATAAATATTAACACAATCATAGTGAGGCGTCCTAATTCCCCATTTTTGCACAAAGATAGATCAACTAAACAAAAAAAATCAATAAAGAAATATCACAGATGGACCATAACTTTAGACATACAGACCTAATATATATCTGCAGAATATTCCACTGTAATGCAACAGTATGTATTATTTTCTCCAAAACAGATCACATACTATTTTTCAAAGCATGCTTAAAAAAATATAAAATGTTCCCTTTTGTCCACAGCCTCACCAGCCTTTGTGGTTGATTTCTTATTGATAGCCATTCTTACTGGGGTGAGATGGAATCTCAGTGCTGTTTTAATTTGCATTTCTCAAATGACTAATGATGTTGAACATATTCTCATATATTTATTTGGCATTGTTTTTTTTTATCTGAGAAATATGTGTTCATCTCAGATGCCAATTTTTGTACTGGGCCTTTAAATTTTGGGTAACTGATTTTTTAAAATTCTTTATGTATTCTAGATAGAAGTCCTTTATCTGAAGGTCAGTTGGTTATAATTTTCTAATGTGTGGGTTTTATTTTTATTCTGCTGGTGATTTCTTTAGATGTACAAAAACTTTTCAGTAAGAGGAGATTCCAGTTGTTGATTCTTTGAAGTATTTCCCGTGCAGCTTGGTTTTTGTTCATGAACTCTCTGCCTACCCCTATGTCTTCAAGATTTTTACCTAATTTCTCTTCCAGTAGATTTAGTGTTTCTGTTTTTATATTGAGATCTGTTATCCATTTTGACTTTAATTTGGTGCATAGCAATAGACTTGGGTCTATTTTTAGTCTTCAGCAAGTAGCAAGCTAGTTTTCCAGCACTATTTATTAAAGAGGCTGTCTTTCTTCCAATGAACTTGTTTGGCCCCTTTGTCAAAGGTAAGGTGGCAGGGCTGGGGATATAGCTCAGTGGAATAACCGCCTGCCTAGCAAGCACAGGGTCCTGAGTTCGATCCCCAGTACCGCCAAAAAAAAAAAAAAAAAAAAGGTAAGGTGGCTGAGTGTGTTTGTGGTTGTGACTGCATCTTCCAGTCTGTTCCACTGATCCTCAAGTCTGTTTTTTAGCCAGTACCAGGTTGATTTTTATCACAGTAGCTTTGTAGTATAATTTCAGGTCAGGGATTGTGATGCCACCTGCCTTGTCTTTGTTTCCCAGGATTGCTTTTGTTATTCTGGATCTCTTCTGGTTCCAGATGAATATTAGGAATGTCTTCTCTAGATCTGTGAGGTATTCTAATGGCATTTTCATTGGAATTGCTTTGAATCTGTACAGCAGTTTTGAAAGTATGGCCATTTTCACAATGTTGGTTTTTCCTATCCATGAACAAGAAATATCTTTGCATTTTCTGAAATCCTCTTTGATTTCTTTTTTCAGAGTATTGTACTTTTCAATCAAGATCACCCCATGTTTTCTATGAGACCACTTTGCAAAGAAAATAGAAATTAACTAAAGAAAAATACCACAGAAAATTTAGAAGCACTTGGAAACTCAATAACACATTCATGATTACCTAATGGGTCACAGAAGAAATCAAAAAAGAAATTAAACAATTTATGGAAGTTAATGACAATGCCTGTGCAGCACATCAGACGCCATGAATACAGAGAAAGTGGTCCTAAGAGATACTTTCATTGCAACAAATAGTCATATTAGGAAAACAGCAAACTCAAATAAATAATCTAATGAGAGACCTTAAGATTCTTGAGAAACAACACTATTTCAATCCCAAACAAAAATTATGGTGGAAATCATAAAGATATGATGAGAAATCAGTGAAATTGAGGCTAAAAATGAAAAAGTACAAAGAATCAAAGAATTGAAGGACAGGCTCTTTGAAAGAATAAACAAAATAGATTAACTTTTCACCAAACCTAGCAAGAGAGACTCTCAGCAGTGCAGTTACAATTGAAGAAGCCAAAATCACAACAGAAACTATCAAAATCTAAGATATAGTAACTCCTGCAAAGATTGTATTACAACAAATTGGAAAATCTTGAAGAAATGGACAGACTCCTAGACCCAAACAAATTACCAAAACTAACCTAGGAAGACACAAAACTATTCAACAACACAATAACAAGCAATGAAATTGAGGCAGTAACAAAATAACTACCAATTGAAAAAAGTCCAGTACCTGACAGATTCACTGTTCATTCCTATAAAACATTCAAGGATGTTATATCACCAAATACTCCTAAAAGTCTGCAAAGAAATGGAAAGGAATGAATGTTTCCAAATTCTTTTATGGAAGTTATCATCATTCTGAGTGGACCAGATGAAGAACCAACTAAAACAGATAACTACAGGGTAACCTCCTTAATGAACATAGATGCAAAAATTCTCAATATTAGTGAATACAATTTAATATCTCTTAAAAAAATCATACATCCATGACCAAGTAGCTTTTATCCAAGAGTTTCAAGGCAGGTGAAGCATATGCAAATCAATAAATCTAACACATAAACCAAAGCAAGGGCAAAACTACATGATCATATCAATAGATGCAGAAAAGTCTTTTGACAAAATTCAACACAACTTCATGATAAGAACCCTAAAGAAAATACATATACATGGACTATACCTGAATTTGGTAAAAGCTCTTCATGATAAACTAACTGCCAACATCTTATAAAATTGAGAAAAACTGAAAATATTTCCTATAAAATCAGGAACAAGACAAAGATGCCCATGATCACCACTCTCATTCAACATAGTACTCAAACATTAGCCAGCAATCAAAGAAGAGAAAGAAAAATAGAAAAGAATGATTATAAGAAAGGAAGAATTCAAATTATTGTTATTTGAAGATGACATGATACTCTACATAGAAGACACAAAGAAGTCTAACAAAAACTCATACTGAATAACCAACTTCAGCAATGTAGCAGTATACAAAATAAATACACAAAAATCTATAGCATTTGTGTATACCAATAATGAACTAAAAGCAATACCAGTCACAGTAGCATCAAGAAAAACTAAATAATTAGAAGTTACCCTAACTAAGCAAGTGAAAAATCTCTGCAAAGTGTAATATTTTGAAAAAAGAAATTGAAGGAGGACACCACAAAATGGAAAGATGCTCCCTTCTTCTGGATAGGCAGAACCAATATTGTCAAAATGACCATTCATCTCAACACTTTTACACAGATTCAACACTATTCCAGTCAAAATACCAATAGCATTCTTCACAGGACTAGTGAAAAGAATCCTAAAATTCACAAGGAAGAGACCTAGAATAGTAAATGCAATCTTGGACAAGAACAAAGCAGAAGGCCTCAGATTACCTGACTTCAAGCTGTACTACAAAACAACAGCGGTAAAAATGGTGTGGTACTGGAATGAAAACAGACACATGGATCAGTGTAACAGAATAAAGGGTACAGCAACATTCCCGGACCCATTCAGCTATTTGATCTTTGACAAAGAGGCACATGTTTGACGAAGGATAGCCTATTCAACAAATGGCTTCTGGGAAAACTAGCTAGCTGCTTAGAGAAGATTGAATCTAGACTTGTACCTTTCATCATGTCCAAAACTAAAGTCAAAATACATGAAAGATCTAAACATTAAAACAGAAATATCAAAGCTACTGGGAGATAAATTAGGTAAAACACTTGAAGACGTAGTTATAGGCAAGAACTTTCTGAGTAGAACAGAAAATGCTTAAGAAATAATGGCAAAAATCCTCAAATGGGATTGCATCAAATGAAAAAGCTTATGCACAAAAAAGGAATCAATTAGTAGAGTGAGGAAATAATCTACAGAATGGGAAAAGATTTTTTGCCAACTGCTCCTCAAACAGAAGACTAATGTCTAGAATATATAAAGTCAAACAACTCAATCACCTAAAATAAAAGACCCAGCCAAGAAATGAGTCACTTAAATGAACAAGTAGTTTTCAGAAATACAAATGCCTGAGAAACATTTAAAAAGTATTCAACGTTACTGATCATTAGAGAAGAGTAAATTAAAACAATGCTAAGATTTTATCTTACACTAGAAAGACTAGCAATTATTAAACAATAATAAATATCGGTGTGACTACAGTGAAGAAAATGCGCCCTCTTACACTGACTGTGGGGATGTAAACTCATACACTGTTATGAAAATCAGAGTGGAGATTTCTCAAAGAAGTAATATTAGAAATTCTATATGACTCAGCTCTATGCCCTTTTCATGCACTTTTGTCAAAGAGCTAAATATATTACACAGTACTATAGCAAGATATGCATACCTATGTTTATAGCAGCGCAGTTCAAAATAGCTAAATCCTGGAAGTAGATTCTATGCCTATCAACAGATGATTGACTAAAGAAAATGTGGACTCCACACATAATGGCATACTACTTGGCTATAAAGAAGGATAAATTAAAGACATTTATATGAAAATGGATGCATCTGGAAAATATAGTATTGAGTGAGAAAAACCAGAGTGACAGGAATTCTTCACAGAGCTAGTGAAAACAATCCTGAAATTCATCAGGAACTAGAATGGCATGCATAGGAGCTTAACACACAATGGTGTGTGTCATACACATGAACTGAGAATAATAATAGCAACAGTAATAGTGAAATGGGGAAAGCAGATCTAGAGACAAAGGGAGGGAGTTGGGTGGGAAGGGGAACAGGATTAAAAAAGAAGAAACAAAGTATGTTATGTCCACAAAGTGTGTTATATCTCCCCCAAATGGGTGTAAACTCATGCAGAGCAAACATGCACTACTAATAAAAACGTTAAAGGAACATGGACCCTCCTTCTGGAGCAGAGTCACTGTCTCATCCTAGCCCACCCATCTACCTCTGCCTGTTTTGCAGTAGGAAGATATGTACCTTGTTTGAGCCACTGCATTGTGAGGTTCATTTATTTTAGCATCCTAGTCTGTGTCCTACTTTTTATATAGAAAAATGGCAAGACAGACACTGGGGAGATGCAGGCGAGGGAAGGGATAGGTGCTACAAGGAATTTTGGTGCAGGACTGCAAAGAAGTTCCAAAACATTTACTTGATTAGACTTTTCTTGTAATTACAAGCTCTTTGGGGGATAGAAAGTCTCTAGAAACAGATACAAGAAGTACAACAAAGTTACCCCTTTTCTGTTGAGTTGAGAGAACTGATTGCTTCGAGCTGCCTTTCGTAGTTAGGGTTAACTATAAATTATTAACTGAACCTCTATTTTCTATCAGTGCCTGAGGTGGTGTGCTGACATGGGATACAAAAAAATAGTAATCATTGTCATTCTCTGAAGGTGTTTACAGTGAAATCCTGACCCATATATAAGGAGAAACACGCCATAAAGTAGCACTTCATAAGTTCCTTGGTAAGCAGTGAGATCTCTTAAGAAGGCATGGCTTGAAATGTGCTAGGAGTGGTAGATAATAAAAATAGGTATGCATTTGGCATATGACATGTGCTAATCTGAATATTCAGATAAGTAGAGGGAAGCGATAAAGACATTTTGGGAGACTGGAAGGAAGGAAGTCAGAACGCACATGGTGGGCATGCAATAGACTGGCCGAAGCAAGACTTTGACAGCTGTGGGAAATGGGAGATGTCACCCAGGCTTGGAGCCACAGGTTATAACCCATTTAGAGAGCCACAGTTTAATGCCAAAGAATCTCAGAAATATCACACTAGGATAAAAAGTAATAGGAACTAAAATGTAAGAGCACATGAAATCATAAAATTGTGAAGCTTGAATCACAGGTCAAGCTGTTTCATGACTGAAAAATTTGCAACTGTTTTTCATGGTAGAAACTAAAATCAAAGAAAAATTATGAGTGGCATCTCATAGAAGAGGACACCTCGACTACACAACATTGCTGTTCTATTAAGGAATGCAAGAATATGTTTTTCAAAAGTGGATGCAACGTTGAAAAGGAATCTCTTTCTTTCTTCACCTTTGCTATTCCTCTAATATGAGGCCCCATTAGTGGTGGATAAAATTGGAGACCCAGTTTGGAGCCAGATTGTGGATCTTAAATGGTTGAATTTACCCTACTGACAATGAGAAGAAATTGAGGCCCTGTAAAACTAGTGGGCAGCGTAATGAGAATGTCTGTATAGATACATTAATCTGGCAGCAGTGCTTAGATTAGACAGATCGAGTACGAAACTGGGGAAAAAGATGCTAGTTACGAATTTTGTTTGCAATAATTTCTGTGCGTTGTGATTTGAGGGTCATTAGGAGGTGTTCTGCTACCTGGGGGACAGAAAATACATTTTCTAGCAGAGATTAGCTTGTGAGGATTCAACTGTACGCACTAGAAAAGGGTTGGGTCTGGGAAAAAGTGCATAACGTATAGATACATTTGGAAGAGAGGAGAAACTGGATGCATTTCAAGTAAAGCAACAGCGCTGTGAGCCCTGGAATTGTGTCAAAACGGGAACCTACAGGGAACCCACGGGCAGTGTGAGGGCCCTGAATGTTGGGGTGGAGAAAGCTAAAGTTAAACGTGCTTGTGACATACTTTTCCCTACTGTGTCAATCAGGGCCCCAGCAGGAAACAGATGGCACCTTTGATGTAAGCAAATTGAGGAGTTAATCAAAGGGCATTTTACATTGTTAACAACATGGCTAAAATAAACCAAGGGACAGAGGGGCTTATAAGAACCCTGGGGAAAGTGACAGCTAAGGAGTAGATTACCAACCACCTGCAGACTTGTAGAGTCAAGGAGAGAGAGCAGATCACTCCCCTGAACGCACAGGGAAAAGCTGCAGGAGACGGTCATCGGGCAGGAGGTTGCTAGGTAGAAGGATGGAAGCAATCCGGGCCAGAGAGGGAAATGCAGGAAAAATATCTCGATCTCACTTTCCTCTCATTTTCGCTGTCCCATCCAGGCCTCTCACGGGTGAAACTGAACAAAAAGCAGAGGATAAGCGAGAACAGAAACACAGTCCCAAGGGCTCCACTTCTCAGACCCAGAGCAGGGCGTGTAGAGATGAGGAGAGACGGACCTGAGAGGGGGGCACAGCAAAGCGAAAACCTCTCACATGTTTCCCTGGCGCTACCAGTTAAAACCAAAGTCCAAAAGAAATGATCTGTACTCCACATAGCTCTCTTACGGGCTTCCTTTTAAAATGAAAATTATTCTGAAAATGAGAAAACTCAATTAATTCAAACTGAGGGGTAATGAACTAATACTGAATGAAGGGACAATGGATTAAAGGGTAGGAAGACATTAAAAGGACCAAAAAATAAAAAAAAGTACAACAAGCTACATCTTTTTCAAATTTGTCGTGCTTAAGTGCCCAAGGCTTCAGTGTCATGCAAGGTGAGCTGAGGAAAAAGGAGAAATAGTATTTTTTCTACTCTAGGTCAGAGGGTCCTCCAGACTGGGCCTGGGAGGTGGATGGATCCATAGGACCCAAGAATACATTTCATAGTGCAGCTTGCTAGGCGTTCCTTCCTCTCTCTGGTCCTATTTTTCTTTTCTTTGTTACAACAAGAAAATATTCTGTGGTACAAATCAGCCTCTCAAAATTATTTTAGAATTTCTTGTTGCCATGGAGTATGTTGATTACTTAATTTTTTCCTATTTCTATTTTAGTTTGTTCTGCTTCATTCTTTAGGATTCTTGTTTCTTTTTTCTTGCCTTTACTTTTGATATGAACATTTTCTCTTTTCCATTTTAAGGAAAAAGCAAATTTTAAACAGTCTTTAAAAGAATTTTATGCTCAACTTTTAAGTATTGCTTTTGACTTGGATTTTCTTGTTTTACTTTTATCTTTTATCCCTCTAACTTTCATGTTTCCAGCTTTTTACCTCACTGGTTGTAGCCCTTTTGTTTTTTATTTACATGGTTTTATCTTTAATCTTTAATGCTTTACTTTCATGTTTTACTTTTTCTAATTGCATTGGGTTTAGTTTTTCTTTTCTTCCATTTCTCAGGTCTTATTTTTATTGAACTTTATACTCAAAGGCTAAAATTTTGTTTTATTTTCTTATATTTTAATTTTCTCTTTATGCTTTGAGTTCTTCTCTACCTGTAGAAATGTACTATACCTATTTTGTTCTTCCTCTTTTCTCTTTCTCCTTTTTCTACTTTCTCCTTTTCTTTCTCTTTTCTTTTGTAATTTGTTTTTGTAATTACAAAAGGCAGGAAATGCAGTAACATTTAGAAAGGCCATAAAGTATCTGGGACAGTTTGAAAGTCTCCTTCCTCCCACTTTTTAACAATGTTCTTAGGGACTTCTCAGTATATTAAAGGATAATCCTCAGTCTAGAATTCTGAATACAATCCCATGTTGTTTGTACTGTGTGACTTTAGGTCATTCCTGTGTCCAGTGATCAGTTAAATATGTCATTGGGTGAGAAGTAGGTTAGTCCCTTTTTTCTCTTGATCTCAGGACTGTTGCTGAGAGCCTTAGTTCATGAGAGAAAATGTTCTTCTGTCCCAGTTCAGTGTTCTTGGGAGTGAGCCATGATTACGCCTCATGTTTAAATGTCCCTGTCAAGCTGAACACATTTATGATCTTCTGTTTATTTATTCTTTGTATCTCACAGTGATATTAACCACCGCTGGTGATCTAAGTACAATGCCATGTCTGCCAGTGGTTTGACGGGGCCCAGCGTGGTGTCAGTAGGGAAGGAACAGGATTTCTTCCTTGGTCATTTTTCTTAAGATGTACTTATTTATCTAAATAGAAATTACCCTCCATACCACACTTTACCTTTAATAGGACAGAGCTATAACCCATCTTATTTTTGCTCTCTACTGGTAATATGGGAATCAGAATCATAGATTATTCTATAATTAGCCACTTTTTACCTACTGGTATCATAAAAATGACCTTTGAAAGTGGTCATTTTTTGCTCCTTTTAACTCTGACATGACTGTTTCAGCAACCTTCAATCAGATTCAGATTAGAAAAGAGAGAAAAATGAGATAGACCAATTTATAGAGTTGGGGTGTGCGCTTTCTGCCCCCATGATGAACACACAAAGTTTGCCAATCTCTAGTTATATGTCAAGGCATATGGTGTTCCATGGTGCATGGTTTACGGCCTACACATCCAGAAGATGAATTCTGGAGGAAGACTGCCCTGAAATCCCAACTCTGATGTTCATTAGATTGTACCATCACAAAAAGTCACTTCACCCTTTCTTGCTTTCAGTTATTTATCTGTGAAATAGGTATAATGAATTGGTTAAGATGTAAGGTGCTTACCAATTTATCTGGAACATTATAATCTGTCAACATATAGAGAACTAGTACTATTTAACACGCAGTTCAAGGCTTTTCATCCCCATGTGAGATGCCGTGATTATGCCCTCCCGCCCCCGGCAGCAGGCGCCCAGCCTTTCCCTTCACTCTGGTGCTTCTCTTCCTGGTCTACATGACAGCTGGTGCACATCCACATCAGCAGCTTCAGAAACTCTTCCTACCTTGATAAACTCCAGCCTAGACCTCCCCTCTGTATTCCAGGTCTGTAGGCTCTCTGTCTACTCAACAATTTCAATGGATAATTTCAAGCTTCCTCAAGTTTGATGTCATTAATATTGCTAATTTTCTAATCAAAATCTATCTTCTGCCAAGTTGCACTGGTCAGAAAATCTGGGAATCATCTTTGACATCTTCTCCCTTGTTTATCGCTAACATCCAACTTTCCATCACTCTATTTTAGTTCCAAGGCCTTCCTTGTATCCAGTTATTTTGCCCGATCACTACTGCTGTCACTTCCTCCACTATTTTTGACCACGGCCATTGGAATACTTTCTGAACTACTCTCAATGCTTTCCATTCCATAGTTCCGCAAACTGTTTCTTCCAGGGCCGTCCAGGTTATTGATTTCAATGTACACATCTGTTCGTGTTACTGTCTGGCCTCAGTGGTTCCTTCTTTCTCTTCAGACACAGACCAAGACCTGCTGAGCTCAAAGAGCAAAGTACGGCGTCTTGACTGTGTCTTTACTGTCTCTACTGCTGTCTCTCTTCCCAACCTCGTCTATCCCTTGTACTCTGATTCCAGGTGCTCTCGTTTCAGCTCCTTAAAATTGTCACAAACCTTTTGCCCATGCTGGTTTTTAACCCCTCTCACTTTGGTTGATTACTTTGCTATCAGTTGTTAGAATATGTTCACTGGCATGGTTTCATTAAGTCCTATGAGAAATATCTTTTGTTATTACAATGACTCTGGGTTCCTTTTATGTTGTTTTGCTTTAACCTGGCAGGCGCAAGGATCTATGGAATGCATTCTGTTTTCTTTTTGCAACAACTTTTTGAGAGGCTGCATTATATAGTGGTTCCCTGCTCAACTCAAAAGCCAAATTAAGTAAGTTTAAATTTGCACTCCAGCATTCATTAGTGGCTTGATCTTGGTCAAGTTGTTCAGCATTTCTGTGACTTTATTTTCTCATGTATAAAATGGACCTGGTAATAGTATTTATTGTCAGAGTTGTTGTGAAGAGTAAATGAATTAACATGCACAAAGCTTTTAGAATGATGTCTTGTGCATAATAAGTTCTGAAAAAAAATTGGAATTATTATTTTCTATCTAATCACAGCTTGAATAGCCAAGGTGCTTCATGTGAAAGTTACTTTTGAGTCATAATTACATGGATTCTTGACCCAATGCTTTGTTTTCCTTTGCATATAATAACTAATATAGTATTTAATGAGTAGTTTCGGGTATTTAAATTCAGATTCTAAGGAAATACAATCGTCTCCCCGTTGTAATGATGGGCATTTTGCACTAAAATAGGAGGACTGCTATTCACAGAATGAACTTAAATGCATTATGATTTGCTCCATACAACTATTCAAAGGTATAACAGAAAGTATTTGTGTTTTATCTGTACTTCTACCTTAATGGATAGATTGCTGCATCCTATCATCAGAGCTAGGATTAGAGGCACATTACATTAGCAATAAGGGCAGTGCCTTCCATTTGTTACATGAAATTATTCTTTTTAATATGTTAGGAGATTCCATTTTTATTTTTTAAAACAAAATACCCAAAAAAAATTAACTCAGTTGCAGTTCTGCTGCTATGAATCATTCAAAAACATATGAACAACGAATAAGGTTATTTCTTAGGATTTTAAAACTGAAAGTGATCTTCCAGTCTCTGTATTCTTTGTATTTAAAAAAAATTATCTTCCTTATCCCACATCACAGATGTCTCTGTAGCTACAGACTCCACTAGCAGAATAACAAATAGAGTCTCAAAATTATAATGTGTCTGTTTACATTTTAAAAAAAGCTTTCCCACAGAGAATAGAAAAGGACATTATATTTGTTGTATGTTGTATAATTATATTTGACAAATTAGGTGATTCCTCCCTAATGTTGGTCAATGCAGCGAGCTCCCAGAGAGAAGCAAAAGAAAAATTCAGTTTTACTTCATATCTGATGCAGAAGGCATACAGGAAGGCATACAGATCAGTATTTTCCTTAAAAAAAAACCATCACCATCTGCTTTGGACAAGGACTAATATTCAGACCTCATCTCACTAGGCAAATCCTTTCACATTGGAGGATTTTGACACCAACCTACACTGAGTTTTCTTTAAACAGAATGCGTACTTTTGACAATTAGCAGAAAACTAGAATGAGAATTAAGGCATGTTTTTGTCTGGAAATTTTAACATGCTGAAACTGGACTTTCAAGCCAGCCCTTCCAAAACTGATATTAAAAGCACAGTAAAGAATAAGGTACTGAAAATCTTTGCATCACCTCCACAAATCCCTTAAGAGTTTAACTTAGTAGCTCGACTATATATGAATTTGTATAATAACGGTGCCTTGATTGTACAGGATGCTTTCAGAGCAATTGCCTCACATTGGGTCATGTTCTTTCAGGGCAAAAAGTGCTCTCTAAGATTGTTAGGCACTTTGAGAAGCTGAATTAACTTTTAGGCCAATCAAGGACTATTTAGATTAAATGAACTAATGTATGTGCAAGCACTTTGAAAAGTACAAAGCTCTCTCCAAATGCCAAAGAGTTTCTCTGCTATTAAATAAGTGATAGGAGAGTTATATTGGCTTTTCTAAGCATCCACTTTCACCTGTAACTCCTGAATAACAAATTTCCAGATGAAAAAATTAATGCATGTTAGATGTTCCTGGCTTAGGAGTACACTGCATAACTTCATAACTGCACTTCCTAAGTGCACTCGGAGACTTCATAACTCTGGCTGGCTGTGTCAAGGCTTGAAATCTCTGTCAAGAGCTGTGAGAGTACAGTCCAAAGCCATTGTACCTTACACATAAAGACTCATTTGAGAATCAGTTTCACTTTCTGGTTCATAATCTAGTTTTGTTCATCTGGTTCTTCCAGTGGATTGAAGTATAGATAAAATATAGTGCAGTTCATTCTTGTCATATTGCTTATGGGAAACAATCTACAATTTCTACATAACTGAGTGTCATAGTCCCTAAACTATTGTAATTAAGACATGGGACCTTGGTTGCCAATCTTAGGATCAGCATTTAAAGGTGGTTGTGGGAAACTCTGGTCTTTTAAAACTTGAGGCAGGCCCAAAATAAACTTGTTTTTTTTTTTTTTTATTTTAAAAGTAAAAGCACAAGAAAATATTAACAAACAGACACAAAGCAGCATAAGAAATAGTACAATCAAAACTGATTTACAGACAATGTGACATGGACTCAACAATGGTTGTTGCTTTACCTATTGATATCTTCGAAGTGTATATTCATGAACACAGATACAGACATGCGATATTGGTCAAACAATCATCTCAACAACAGAAAAAAAAAGAAAACAAGAAAAAAAAAGAAACTGGAAAGCATTAACAAAGAGGCACAAAGTAGTACAATAACAGTAAGATCAGAATTGAATTATAGACAAAGCATCAGAAAACCAACAGTAGTTGCTGCTTTGCATATTGATATCTTCAAAGTGTGTGCTCAGGATAACACATACAGACATACAAGATTGATTGAATAACCTGTCATCAACTATTCCTTAGCATTAAGTGATATA
>PVLD010020153.1:0-34599 GCA_004027595.1 Dinomys branickii
TCAGGACCCTGCGCTTGCTAGGCAGGTGCTTATTCCACTGAGCTATATCCCCAGCCCCTAGGGCTTTATCAATTGTATTTATTTTTTGAAAAACCAACTCTTTGATTCACTTATTTTTGTAGAGTTTTCTTCATCTCAATTGCATTAATTTCTGCCCTGAGTTTTATAATCTCCTCCCTTCTTTTGGCTTTTGCTTTGGCTTGTGGCTCATGTTCTAAGAGTTTGAAGTGTAGCATTAGGCTATTTATTTGCTCTATTTCTATTTTCTTTATATATGAGTTCATTGCTATAATTTCCCTCTGAGGACTGCTTTCATTGCATCCCACAGAGTCCGATAGTTTGTACTTGCTTTTTCATTTATTTGTAGGTATTTTTTAATTTCTTCTTTAACTTCTTGTGTGACCCATTGGTTATTCAGGAGGTTGTTGTCTAATTTCCAGGTGTTTATGCGGTTTTTGGAGTTCCCTTTGTCATTAATTTCCAGTTTCATTGCACTGTGGTCAGATAATATGCATGGGATAACATCCATTCTTTTGCATTTAGGTAGATATGCTCTGTGGGCTAGAATGGGGTCAATTTTAGAGAAAGACCCATATGCAGCTGAGAAAAATGTGTATTCTGATGTTGTGGGGTGGAAAACTCTGTATACATCTAATAAGTTCATTTGTTCACACTTTTGGTTCAGGTCTGTTATTTCTCTGCTGAGTTTCTGTCCAGTTGACCTATCTCTTTGCGTCAGAGGGGTGTTTAGGTGCCCCATTAAAATAGTGTTATTAGTTAGTTGATTTTTTATGTTTGTTAATATCTTACCTTGTAAAGTTTGGTGCTCCATTGTTTGGTTCATAAATGTTTAGGATTGTTATCTCTTCCTCTTTCAGCTTTCCCCTAACTAGTATGTAATGGCCTTCTTTATCTCTTTTGATTGTTTTTGGTTTGAAGTTTACCTTGTCTGCAAACATAATAGCTACCCCTAATTTTTCTGGGGATTTGTTGCATGGAGAATTGTTTTCCATCCTTTAACTTTCAGCCTGTGGATTTCCTTTTGAGTAAAATGTGTTTCCTGTATGCAGCATATTGTTGGATTGTGTTCCTTAATCCATTCTGCCAATCTTTTCCTTTTGACTGTGTATTGAGGCCATTTACATTAATGGTTATAATGGTTATATGTTGGCTTATTGTAGTCATGTTATTTACTTGTTGTTTTCTTACTTTTGCTATCTGTTTACTTGTTGTGTTTGAGGGTTTCTTTGTATTGTTGTTCTTGAGATTGTGGTCATTTTTTTCTCTGTCTAGAATATCTTTTAGTGCTTCTTGCAATGCTGGTTTGGCACTTATGAAGTTCTTCAGTTGTTCTTTGTCGTGGGAATGTTTTATTTCTCCACTGAATTTGAAGGATAGTTTTGCAGGATACATCAGGCTGGGTTGGAAGCTGTTTTGTCTCAGAATCTGTAATACCGTGCTCCAAGCTCTTCTTAATTTTATGGTTTCCGTTGAGAAGTCTGCTGTGATTCTGATGGGCTTTCCTTTATAGGTGATCTGTTTCTTTTCTCTAGCAGCTTTTAATACTGTGTTGTTTTGCTGGATGTCTGTGATCTTGACTATTGTGTGTCTGTGTGTGGTTTTCCTTGGGTTATGTGTCGTTCGGATTCTATATGCCTCAGTTAACTGTACTTCAGTATCTTTTACCTTGTTTGGGAAATTTTCTGCCATTATTTCAGCAAATATTCTTTTTATATCATTTATGTTGTCTCCTGCTGTTTCACTAACTCCTATTACTCGAATATTATTTCGTTTTCCCTCATCTTGCAGCTGTTGGATTGATTTTTGTTGGGTCTTTGATGATTTTATGAGATCCTTCCTTTCACGCTCATAAACTGCCATGCTGTCTTTAAGGTCTGAAATTCTATCTTTGGTTTCATTTAAGCGGTTTTGCAAGCTTTCAATGGAAGTTTTCAATTCCTGGCAATCTCTTTGGACCTGTTTCATTTGTGGTAATTCATTCCTAAATTGCTCTTGTAACGTTTCCATTTGTTTCCTACTTTCTTCTATTCTTTTATCTATTTCTTCTCTATGTGTATGGAACATTTCTTCCATTATAGTTTTCAGTTCATTTTTTGTCTGAGAGATTATTGCAAGTATGTGGCTTATTTCTGCTTTAATCTCTTCTATGGCCTGATGGAGTTGTTTCTTCATTTCAGATGCAATCGTTTCAGAACTTGCAGGTATGTGGCTTCCTAGTTCCCCTGTATCCTCGCATCCAGGACTTGTTCTGGGTGAGGTTGAGTTCTGAGACTTCGTTTTGTTCTTCTGTCTTCCCATTTTTGGGTATCAGATTCACAATATTGAACTATAAATTACCCAGCCAGTTCACCAAGCAAAGGTCTGTTGCAAAGGCTGCTCCAGTGACTCCTCTTCAGGAGAATGTCCCTTAAGCTTTCTGCTGAGAGTTCTGCTCAATAGGCTGCTCATATGCTGCTGTGTGGACCAAGCTACTCCCTACCCAGAGACCTGGCTGGGGCACATAAACAGCTCGCCGCCCCAGGGACCATGCAGGCAGGGGACCACTCTGGTGTTCCTCCCTGGGTGGAGCTCCTCCCCCACTCAAAAATCTGGTCAGGGCTCCCACCCAGCTCTTCTCTCCCGGGGTCCGTGCAGTCAGTAGGGCCGCTGGGATGTCCCTCACTGGGCAGAGCTTCTCCCCAACTCAGAAATCCGGCTGGGGCACCCAAATAACTCACCCGTCCCTGGGATCACGCAGACCGGGGTGCCGCTCAGGTGTATCTCCCTGGGTCGAGCTTCTCCCCGCAGGTCATGGATTGTGATTCCACCTGACTTGTGCTTGTTGCCCAGGATTCCTTTTGCTATTCTGGGTCTCTTCTGGTTCCAGATGAATTTAAGAAATGTTTTCTCTATATCTGTGAGATGTGGTAATGGTATTTTAATGGGAATTGTATTGAATCTGTACAACAATTTTGGCAGTATGGCCATTTTCACAATGTTGGTTCTTCCTATCCATTAGGAAGAAATGTTTTTCCATTTATCAAAATCCTCTTTGATCACTTTGTTCAGAGTACTGTAGTTTCATTGAATAGATCTTTTACTCATTTTGTTAGATTGATTTCTAAGTATTTCAATTTCTTGGATGCTATTGTGAAAGGTATGCTTTCCTTAATTTGTCTCTCAATCTGTTTGTTGTTTTGCATAGGACTGCTATTGATTTTTGGGTATTGACTTTGTATCCAGCTACACTGCTGAATTTGTTGATTAATTCAAGGAGTCTTCTTGTGGAGTTTTGGGGTCTTCCATGCAAAGTATCAGTGACATTGTATCTCATTGTGGTTTTAATTTGCGTTTTCCCGATACCAATACCCAGAAATACCACCACCAGTTGGAAGAAAATTGAATAGGAAAATGTGTATAACACACATAAAAATAGTAATCCTCACATATTGGCTGTTATTACTACTGATAAGCTATTCTGGACATCTGGATAACAGCTCTTTTTTTCTTCAAGTACTTCATGGATTTGAATATCATCCTTAGGCAGAAGACATCCAACTTTAGTGTGTATGCTGCTGAAGCAAGAACATAACTGTTTTTATATCTTATAATACCTAGAATCTGGTATTTTTATGAGACTTGAAAAATTGTAATATATACTAAATGTCTGCATTCAAACAGAAAATATAAATAAAATTTAATATTTTACCAATGACTTAGTATCAGTGACACTATTTTCCTTATTTATAATTACCCTCTTGCAATTTATGTCAATATTTATGAGTTATTATAACTTCAGTAAAGAAAGATACACTCACAGAATGCTTATAGTATTCCAGATGACTTATTGCAGGATTAAAGCCTGACAAAACCTGTTAGAAACAGACACTGTTATCACCATCTTATGATGGGATAAACTGAACTGCAGAGAAGTTAATTCCTCTAAATTTAATTTAGTTCTGGGACAGGTCTGTCTGTTCAAAGCTCATGTTCCATTTGCTACCACATCCAGCTACATAACATATATCTCAGAATGAAAAATGCTATATGTGTGGGCTATTTGCCCCTTCATTAAATGGCCCAGGCAACTGTGCTTTTTAGTTTTGGGCACCGGGTTTTTCATTGCTGAAGATTTGTGCAGCAGACCTTCTTCATTCCTTCACCAGCACCTCCCTTCTGGATATGCCATACTCTGGCTTTGTTCCTTACCAAGAGAGCCTGTTTCCTCTGGTTGTGGGCAGTCCTGTGATTTGAGGGTGGCAGGACCTCTGAGCCTGTGTTCTTGATTGTTAGTTCTTGCCACTAATTGGTTGAAGGAGTTTGGGCCAATGAGACATAAGAGGAAGCCTGCCATGGGCAGTCAGTAGAAGTTTATCTTGGCTCATAAAAACATATAGAGAAAAAAATGACAACTTTTGTTCAACTTGATGATGTATGTATCATCTTATGGACATAATCACAAGGAAACAAGCCCAAACCCAATAGGCAGAAGATGACAAAATGAAAAACAGAAAAAGCGTGAGCCTTTAAGTAAAACAATGACAAGAATTCACAGAAATGCACATATTATCCCTTCCTAGAGGGCACAGCCTGGGTCACAGTTCTTTCCGCATTATTTTGTTTTGGTCTCTCATACTCCATGTAATGTGCTGAATAGAATGTAATTTAAACGCCTGTTGGTCTATTATCCGTTTCTGTCCGGGGTGAACAGGTCCCGAGAACAAGGTACCCACGGATGAATAAAAAGCAAGAAAAAGAAATACAAGAGAGACAATATTCTGGGATCCGGGGGCTTCCAGCCTCTTGGTCTGCAGCCTCCAATAGCATTTTCAGTAACCTTTTATTGAAGTAAAACAAAAGAGGCAACTGGGCTAATGGGGTGGCCATCAACTGTTTTAGCAAGAACAATACAACTCAATTACCATAGGCCTGAGACCTGACTAGATAGCCATCATGTCACCATTTCTTCTGCATATCACAGCAAAACATCTCGTGTCCATGCCAGGGCTTACAAAGCTTCTGCTAGACTGCCTCCAGAACTCAACAACCGAGGCTAGGTTATGCCTGAGGCAATCCTTTGAAAAATTAACTAAAGAATGTCCTTCTCCACAAATGTCTTATAATTTTTCTTTTTAACATGTGAAAAAACGTTGAAAAACAAAACCAAAGTTAAACCTGGTGTGATGCCACATGCCTGTAATCCCAGCACTCAGGAAGCTGAGGCAGGAGGATCGTTGCAAGTTCAAGACCAGCCTCAGCTACAAAGTGACCTGAAGGCCAGCCTGATCTGCACAGTGAGAACTTGTCTCAAAAAGACAAAAAAAAAAAAAAAATCAAAGTTAAGTAAATTGCATAATGACTGAGTGCGTTCTTGCTTTTGCACTGTAAATTTACAGTGGTACCTGAGTCCACAAGAATTCATTCCACAGCTCTGGAAAGATGGCCATGATCATGTCTACGCTCATGTGGGAATCAGGGCTGCAGTTGTATTCAACACCGGATGCAGAGTGTGCAAATAAAAACAAAAGTTTGCCAAAAGGTGTTTGCAAACCAAGTTGTTCACAAACAAACGCATTCACCCACCGAGGTACCACTGCATTTGGAAACAGTTCTACATCAGTATTTCCCATTCAGAAAATGTTGAAATCGATTGCTTCATTACTATGGGAAAACCAGCAACAAAGTAGATAAGATGGTAGGTGCTCATTTTTGTGTCAACTGTTCAGTATTCTGAAAAGCCATTCTTGTGTCCTTTGGAGGGTGCGTCATGTGGAGGCAAGTAGCTGAAGTGCATGTCATGCCTCTGAGTCTCCCTTCAGGTCCGCCAGTGTGCCACCCCCAGAGATTTGACTGTGATCAACTGTAGCCAAGAAGGTTTAGTCACTTTAGGTGTGGTGTAACTTGTTAGCATTCCTGGTCATATTATTTTGGTTTTCTTTCTTTTCCCCTTCCTTTGGAGGCTTAAACCATATTTAATACGAGACAATACATGCCAAAAGCACATTAATATGAGATGCTGTGAAAGTTTCTGTCCTTGCTGCATTGTTTGGAATTAGAAGGACTTGTCCATCCTTACCACTGTCTTTGCTGTGCCTCCCTAACGAATTAGAATGAAGCAGGTACTCAACAATAACTTGTCGTACTGATGGATAGATTTATGCAGTGAGTCAAGTAAATAAATGTTATCTAACATTTACTCATTTTTTCCTCCTTGCCATTGAAAGGTTTATTGTACAGTCATAACAGAATAAGTGATAGACAGTTATCATAAGATATTACAAGTGCTAGCCTTGCGCTGTGCTGTGGTCTATTGGAGCTGGCACCAAGCTCATGTGGACACAGTGATGGTGACAGAGATGGTGCATGTGTGGCCTGGAGCCAATGGTTTCTGAAGGACAATAGTGCTGCCCAGTGCTTGTTGGACAGGGTGAATTCTGGCTCATTTGGTATTGAAACTGGGCTTTGGGCCTGAGCTGTGGCTTCCTAGCTGACAGACCAGATCATGCCTGCCTATCAGAGGTCCAGCTCCCAGACCCTGATCTGCAACAAGTGTGCACCATCCTTTAAAGACAAAAAGAAAGACAATCACTAAGCATAACAGCCAGGTTTGTGGGGAGGACCTGTGCAACAGCTGTTCACCCAAAACCCAGCCAGTGCCCATGCATGGCCTGGGACTTGCACCAGTTCCCCTGTGTGCCACCTGCTGCAACACAGCAATGCCCAGTTAGATGCTGTGGAGGCACCGACAGGTGATAGAGGCAGAACACTCTCTGGTCAGGAGGGCGAGACTGTGGAGACGCCCTGCCGCTGCAGTGAGCGCTGACACAGCACTGGGGTGGGGAGGGTGGGGCGAGGCCAGCAGACTGGATACCTAGCCATGAGACCCTGCACTGCCACCATGCCCATGGGGAGCTCAGAGTCAAGCTGTGCACCTGCCAGTGCTGCATCTGTGCCTGGGGCTGCTGTGATGAGTGCTCCCAGACCACCAGGCTGTCCGCTTTTGAGGTTGGCACCATCCTGTCCAAGTTGGCTTCAACTGCAGCCTGGGGACCTCTAACCCCAGCTCCCTTCATGAGTCCTGCACGGCTCCTTAGGTTCTCAGGGCTAGAAGCGTAAGGCTCACCGAAGTGGGCTCTCCACCTGGTCATGTGGGGGTGTCCTCTCCTCTTCACCTGGGGCCACTTTCCCTAGGTCAGGGTGAGCCTGGCAGCAGGCCAGAAGAATATACC
This sequence comes from Dinomys branickii, assembly GCA_004027595.1. Classification (NCBI taxonomy): domain Eukaryota; kingdom Metazoa; phylum Chordata; class Mammalia; order Rodentia; family Dinomyidae; genus Dinomys; species Dinomys branickii. The sequence continues at coordinate 7,230 of PVLD010020153.1, forward strand.
CCTCATGGTAAGGGCTAGACTGAGCAGCTCGTAGCAAAGGGGAATAAACCTGGATGGGTTGTATTTATTTCAGTTTAAAAAATACAAAATATATCTCCCTATTTACTTATGTAAGGAAGTGGCAGTGTGATGAGGTGGTTGCTGGTTGCGAAGAAGCCTCTTCCTCGTCTGTCCCCAGCACAGACATAAAGGGGCTGGGACAGCAGGACTTCTCCACCAAAGGAAGCCAGAGCAGGGCCCGCGTGTTGCTGTCACCTCCGGCTGCTCCTCTCTGAGCCTCCCTCTTCCTTCCCCTCAACCGCCTATGCTGGGAGCTGCCCTCCCTCCTGTTGGGGCCCTGAGGGTTGAGTACCAACTCTTGGTCTAATTCTGCTTTAGTCAGAGACTGCCCGCAGGTGGTCTCTCAGAGTGCAGGGTGCTGGAGTGTGCCAGGGTTGCAGGCTGGGTCTTCGGCTCTGGGAAATGGAACTGCAGGGTGGTGATGTCCCTCATGGAGAGTGTGAGAGGGACAGGCTTCCCCAGCAGCATTTCCTTCCTGTCGATGCTTCTGTCTCTGAGAGGCCTTCCTAGCAGGCTGCACGCTGCTTCTAAACTAAAGTAGCTTCCCCCTCACCGCCTCCTCCAGCCCATGATCTGCTTGCAAATGTCTCACTAGCATTTTTATTGATTAAAGTGTCTTAGCTGAGCATGATGGTACACACATGTAATCCCAGCACTCAGGAGGCTCAGGCAGGAGGGTCATTGAAGATTTGAGACCAGCCTGGGCTACACAGTGAGGTCAAGGCCAGCCTGAGCTGCATAGCAAGACCCTGTCTCAAAAAGACAAAAAAAAGTGTCTTAATGTTTTGTTCCATGGTCACATGTGGTGGCGCATGCCTGTAATCCCAGCACTCAGGAGGCTGAAACAGGAGGATCATTGCAATTTCAAGCACAGCCTGGGCTACAAAGTGAGCTCAAGGCCAGCCTGAGCTGCATAGAAAGACCCTGTCTCAAAAAGACAAAAAATAAAATAAAATAATTCTTTGTTCCAAGATATATAATCTTTCTAGCTATTGGAGGAGAAATCTCCCAGGGAAACAGAGCACAGAATAGACTGGTTTTTTTTTTTTTAAAGAATACGTAAATATTTCAACAGCTCATAAAGATAAAATTTTATCTGTTTGGTTCTTGCAAGAGAAGTCAAATGAATAATTCTCATCCAGAGCTTGGACATATTTGTCATGACTGGAAATGTGGAAATTCCATATTTGTCATGCTGGAAAGACATTGTTGTGCTGAAATACTGACATCAGGATGTTTATCTTCAATGGCCAAGAAAGCCACATGGTTTTTAACTCAGCTGATGGGCAGAGGTATGGGCAGCCGTGCAGCTGAGGCTTTGCTCTAAAACTGTGCATCATCAAATTTCCTATAATAAAGGAATTTTCCTGCTAAAAAATATATTCATGGGTTTCATTTGGGTATTTTCATACATGTGTACAACATACCTTGACCACTCCTGTGCCTTTTCCTCTTCCCTAGCCCTGTCTCTGATTCCCTTCTGCTGAGTTCCACAGATGTAGGAAACATACAACACTCATTTTTCTGAGTCTGGCTTATTTCATTTAATGTAATTATCTCTAGTCCCACCTATTTGCCTGCAAATGAAATGACTGCATCCTTTTTTATGACTGACTAAAACTCCGTTATGCATCTATGCCACATTTTTAAGTCTATTCATCAGGTGACAGACACCTAGGCTGTTACAATATCTTGACTGTTGAGAATTATACTGCGATAAACACTGATCTACAAGCATCTTTACAGAATGCTGGCTTTAATTCTTTAGAGTCTATATGGGGGAGTGGCATTGCTGGATCAAGTGGTAGCACAATTTTTTAGGATTTTGAGGACTCTATATTGATTTCAAGTGACTGTTAAAAACTATATATTTCAGACAGGGGAGACACTGAATCTTCAGAGGGACAGTGAATTGTACATTGCCCATAGTGGCCAGAGTGAAAGTGCAGGGCTTCCTCCCAGTGAAGGGGGCATTCATTCAAATGGTCCCTCTTCTTTCAACATTATATGGTTATCTTAACATTGTGTCTTTCAGCCTGCATGAGGCAATTGAGTGCTGGAAGCAAAATTGGAATGATTCTGCAGTAGAAAGAAAGCAGATGGGCAATAATGAGCCATGAGCAAGATGAACTGTTGACTTAATCTACAGGGTAAAGAAAACAGGAGCATAAAAGAGTAAAGAGTGTGTCAGTCAGTCAATAATTGGAGGGAAGCAAATAGATAACTCTAAACAGACATTAGTAGGAGCATATTAAGAGACAGCCTGTAACAGTTCTAGACCTGAATTTTTGCCTGGAATCATGACTGATAATTTTCTTCTTAATGTAGTTGACCTGAATGAATTTCTGTTATTCACAACTCAAAAATCTAGTATAACCAACTCCTCCAATGCAAATTCTGTTCCTGTTGAATAGGATTCTGCCTTCATTTCCTCTCAAACATACTGTTTTCATTCCTGTTCCTTTTCCCTCTTATATGCCCTCTACCTTAGATGAAGCTTTTTTCCTCTCTCCAAATAGTCATTCAGCTGACATTCTAAGCCTGAGCAAATATCAGACACTTTGCTAGATACTGGGGACACAGACATGACTCAGTTCTTGCTTTCAGTGTTAAAAATAACCTAACTTTCCAACACTAGCCACATAATTAAAGTGATTGTGGTGTGCCTGAAATAGAGACTCTTTACAAGCCTTAAAATCATTTTACAAGGAACACCTAATGACACGAACAATTTCAAACAACCTCATGGCAAACAGCAAAGGCATATGTGGGTAATGGTAGAGAAAACAGTGCATGTTGCGCAGTCCAACCAGGCTTGTCTCACACAATTTCCAAATGTGTGACTATGAGCAAGTGGTGAAACTTTTTGAGTTTCAGTCTCTTTATCTATAAAGTGGGCATAAATAACAGTAGCTACTTTCAGAGAGTCCTGGTGCTTAAATGAGAATGTATATGTAAAGCACTTGGCATAATGCCCCCTCATAGTAAGTAGTCAACACCTGCTAATGAGTATGATCAGAGACACCCAGAAAAGAGAAATTTGGTGAAGAGAAAAAAAGAAGTGGATTACTGGGAATTGGAAAGGAGCTGAGAGGAAAATCAGAAACTACAGAGAAGCTGGGGAAAAAGAGCACATGTAGAAAAAAGAATAAAACAGCCTGGAAAGCTCGCTCTGGCTCTTGGGGAGGGGCTGCCTGTCTCTGCAGACACAAGGTAAACCCAAAGGGTTGGCAGCTGAAGGAAGAAATAACAAAGTGGGTGGCAGTGCTAACTCCAAGAAAACTATCACTCCCATGATAGATGTAAACTACAAAAACAGCATGGAATTTAACTCAAGTAACTCCTTCTGCACACAAGATTATAGTCAGAGAAGAAATCTAGTGCAGCACGTGCCATATTTGAGGGGATTTAATCAGGAACTATTTGGGGAAGGAGTTAATTTAAGACAGCCACAGAACAACCTCACTTCAGGGTTTCCACTGTTACCCTACCACAATGACTGGATAGGAGACAGCCACAGGAGATAGTCACAGAGATGGTGCAGGCTAGACATACACTTCCTGGGAAGTTTAAGCTCAGGTTGGGAAGGAAATGGTGTCTCCACACTCTGGGGTGAGAAGCCAGGCCCAACATGTGTGGCTGTCAGAGGTGGCTGTGTCTGAAAGTGACAGCATTAAGTGGCAGTCTGCTTGAATCCCTGCCACATTGCCCACTTCCAGCACAGAGATCAGCAGTCTGAGCCCTGTCCAGTGTGAGCAAGGACATATCTCAGCTTGGATGGTTGCCACAGCCTGAATACATGAACAGAGGGGCCTCTGGATCAAGCTGTGCACCTCAGAAATCCACAGGTAATAAAGCTAGGCAGAGAGAACTGTGACATGCTGAATTCAAAAACTGCAGACCTTGGAAAGAAACCATTCATGAATAGTACAGAGGAATATTTCTTTCCTGTTCTTTTGGGACTCATTCCTTCTTTTTTCCCTTTATTGGTTTTTTAAGGATTAAAATATTTTCCTTTTGAATATCTTTTTTCTTTAATTTTTAAATTTTTCCCATTATTTTTCTTTTTCCTCTTCTTGTGTGTTATTTTTTATCTAAATTCTATTAATTTCCTTTTGCACTTTCATAGGATCATTTATCTTAATTTTCTCTTCTCTTCCTCATCTCTACTGCTTAATTTTTCAGTTTACTTCTTTCATTCTTCCATCCCACATCCTCTATCTTTACTAGTATAACCATTAAGTTTCATTAATCTTTGGATAGTTACTCTATGCTACTACCCTTGAATTCTTTTTTATTCTTAGCAGTGGGATAGTAGTTGCATTTAGTACATATGCATCATATGTCAATATTTGGTTTGTCTTAGTGTTTATACCATAATTATAGATCTCTTTTCTGTGGTTTGACCTTTAAGGTGGTACATTATTGATTCTTATGGTATGTTAATATCCAGTTTGCCTTTGATGCTATTATTGTTGGTATTGCCAGGGTGACAGAGTTGTTAGGTTAGGTTTTCTCTGTATGCCAATATCTGGATTGCCTTTGTGTCATTAACAATACTTCGATTCATTCCATGAGAACTGGGTGCTGGGCCAATTACACTGCATCCTTCCCTTCCCAAATAAACGAAACTGGTGGATCTTAGCACAGAGGCGAAAGCCTATAATTAGCCACACCCAAAGGTCATCACTGAAAAGCAGACACTAAAGAAATCTCTGTTAGCAACAATGTCTTTTCACTATAACTACACATACCAATTCTCTGTGAGGAATGTAATCATTATGTACTGCAAACATAATACCAGTAAAAATTAAAATAATAAAACCAAAGATGCCTTATATGGTCAAAAACTCCCTGTCCTAATGGGTCAGTTACTCCACTGGACCATGACTCCTTTCAACCCCCAATTATCCCAAGACATTAGGAGGATTAACTATCCCAGTACCAGCCCCCTCAGGTCATTAGTTCTTCTCACTGGCCCACTCCTGTCCAATGGAGCAGAGTGTACCTTCAGAGTTTTCATTTTTAATATGTCTTACTCTTCTTATGTAATGCAACAACTTGCTAACCCACATGAGCATGTTAAAATATACTCACGAAGTAAAACTGTGTATGAAGCGGACAATGGCACTGACACTGCATCTCGGTGGGATGACTGCACGTGATACTTTTGTCTTTCTTACACTTTCCACATTTCTATATTTTCTACACAATTTTTAGTTTCTTTAAAGTAAGTTAAATATTTATATTTGCTCTTATTCTAAAGTCAATTATTACACATTTTAATTCATAAAGTTAGAGCTGGATTCTATTGTAACTTGCTTGAATATTTAATCCTATTCAGCAAATGAACAATGACTATAACATCATGAAGGACACTGAAATACCATTGGAAAAAATATACCAACATGTGCTTAAGTATAAATTTCTGCTTTAAATTACTATTACTATGTTTAAATTTGCTGAGATTCGGAGGGGTGTGTGTGTGGGTGGGTGTGGGTGTGTGTGTATCATACTGGTAAGACTTGGCTTAGTATGAAGTAAAATTCTTGTCATGAAAACTAGATACAAGTTGGGAGAAAAAAAGCACTGCTAGCCCTTGGGGGATGACACAGTCACACTAATGCTTGTATAGAAAAAGCATATCCTGCCTATTAGAACTGAATCATAGGCACAGGAATTGTAAAATATAGCCCCAGAAAATGTGGAATAACTAAGATATTCATGAATCTTCTCATGCATTTGAATAAAAGAAACTAAATCTGAATTTTCAATTCACTGACTTACAGGAAATAAGTATACAAAATAATAAACAGAAAGTCAGGGTGGTCAGTAACAACTTTAATTTTCTTCCTCACTTCTACAGACTAAGAAACGTGCAGAGATTTCATATATTTACTACACACATGCTGATGAGTCCCAGACGTACAACTACCAAGGTCTTTTCTGATTTCCATGCTTCCTCCTGCTTTCTCTTCAGATCTCACCCTCAGCGTCAGTCCCAGAGAACCCCTCTCCAAAAACCCAAAGCTAGCCCACTTAGTAGAGGTGAGTGTGCCATTCTTTTGGTTTTGAACCACAGTAAGAAATACATTTCCTGTCAAGACTTGGTATAAATACATGAAATAATCTTTTAAGGAAATCATTATGTCTGTGGGCCAGGTACTGTTATAAACCACTAGGGATACTAAATGGAAAAAAAAAAAGGTTTAAGACACTCTTGCTCTGATTACATTTCCTAAACCCATTTAAATGCCAGTAAGATGATGTTGCTTTTCCACCCAATACCACCTAATAGCCTCCTCTTTCACTCTGTCAAAACCGAATCTCTCCTACAAGCCACCAGGTCTCACCTACTCTGGCGAGGTTCTCCTTCCTCGTTGCCCACCGTTCCTCCCACTTTTGCCTCTTCAGTCACGTTGTCTTGCTTTTCTTCAAACAGGCGGGGCACACTCAGGACTCTGTACTAGGTAGTCCATCTGCTGGAATGGCCCTCCTCCAAACACTCAGATGGCTCGCTCCTCCACAGGAGAATATTTATTCTCATGCAGTGTAACTGACTCTAATATTTTCTGTTCATTCTTTTGTTTAGATGCTGATCTTGCCAGGAGAGGTGGTATACTCTATGAGGCTGAGGCAGGAGGATCACAAGTTTGAGCCCACCCTTGGCAATTTATCAACTTACTGAGAACTTGTTCCAAATTTAAAAAATAATTCAAGGGTTCAGCAGCATATACCTTCACACTAGGTTTCAGAGCCTGAGAAGAATATCAGAAAACTTAAAACTACTATGCTGTGTGCATACCTAAAATAGGCAGTACAGGTATCATTTCTACCTAAGTGTCTTCTCTTTGACTTTATAAAATAAATTGTATGTTTGATACTAGTCTTTATTTGCCTGGATTGTACCTGGTTCTAATAATTTAGGAAGGGTAGTCCCTTTCCATGGGTGGTAATAGTTTGGTGAAATGGATTCAGGGGAGGAAGTGAAGATGCCACTCAGTGTAACCACATTTGTGCTATAAAGTGACAGGTAAAGAAGACAGTGACCATTTAGTATGAGATTGGCTGTTGGTTTGTCATAGATGGATTTTATCAGATTGAGGTAAAGACCATCTATTCCCATGAATGAGTGTTGGACTTTATTAAAAGCTTTTTCTGCATCTATTGAGATGACCATGTGATCTTTATCTTTGGCTCTGTTGATATGGTGTATTACATTTATTGATTTACATATATGGAATCATCCCTGTGTTCCTGGAATGAATCCCACTTGGTCATGGTGCATAATCTTCTTGATGATTTGCTGCATTCTATTTGCTAGTATTTTATTGAGGATTTTTGCATCTATGTTCACTAGGGAGATGGGCCTGTAGTTCTCTTTTTTGGATGGATCTCTCTCTAGTTTTGGTATCAGGGTAATACTTCCCTCTAGGAATGAGGTTGAATTGCTTCCTTTCTTGGTTAATTTTCTCTCATTACTGAGACAAAATACCTGACATCCAAAATTTAGGAAGGACAGGTTCATCTAGCTCACAGTTTGTGGTTTCAGCCCATACTCAGCAGAGTGGCACATGGAAGAGGGTAACAGTTCATGACAGCAGAAAACAGCAAAAACAACAGAAAGGGAGGAACAGCCAGAACAAGCCTCTTTCCCTCCCTCAGATTGTATGCAGGCTCCCCACCTCAGGTCAGGTGTAGTACTCACACCCATAACCCCGGCACTGGACCATGAATCAATCAACAACTTTAGAAGCCTACCCCATGACTGCATCAGGCTTTGGGAGGACATCTAGACACAAACCATAACACTTCTCTTTCAATGTCATTAAAGAGTTTGAGGAGTGTTAGTGTTAAATCTTCTCTGAATTTCTTGTAGAATTCAGCTGTGGATCCATCAGGACCTGGGCTTTTCTTTGTTGGTAAGTTGTTAATTGTACTTTCAATTTCACTGACTGATACTGGGTTATTCAGGGTTTTTATATCTTCTTGATTCAGCTTTGGTAATTCATATGTTTCTAGGAATCTGTCCACTTCTTCTATGGTTTCCATCTTATGCAAGAAAAGACTTTTGAAGTAGGTATTGATGACTTTCTGAATTTCTATAGGCTCTGTAGTGATTTCACCCTTTTCATTTCTTATTGCATGGATTGGAGTTTTTTTTTTTATAAGGTTGGCTAAGAGTTTATCAATTTTATGTATTCTTTCAAAGAACCAACTCTTAGATTCATTGATCCCTTGTATTGTTTTCTTAGTCTCAATTGTGTTAATTTCTGCTCTTTATAATCTCCGCCCTTCTTTGGGCTTTGGGCTTGACTAGCTCTTCTTTTTCTACAGGCTTGAGGTGCCGCGTTGGGTTGTCTACTTGTGCTCATTTCATTTTCCTGATGTGAGAATTCACTGCTATAAATTTCCTTTTGAAGACTGCTTTCACTGTGCCCCACAGGTTCTGGTAAGTTGTATTTGCATTTTCTTTTGATTGAAAATATTGTTTAATTTCTTCCTTAATTTCATGTGAACCATTGGTTGTTCAGGAGAGTGTTGTGTAATTTCCATGCATTTGTGGAGTTTTTGTGGTTTCTTTTGTGAATAATTTCCAATTTCTTTACACTATTGGTCAGATAATATGCATAGGATAATTTAAATTTATTTGCATTTACTTAAGGGCTAGTATATGGTTTATTTTAGAGTAAAGAAAGAATACACACTCACACACACACATGATAGCTAAGGTAATTGTACTATTAATTTCTATTCATTGAAAGGAACAGTTAGTATTTATATTGTTTGATCAATTTTCCATGCCTATATCTGTTAATGTTAGCAACTATTTTGAAGATAACAGTATGCAATATAATAACCATTGTCAATTTCCTATCATCTTGATTTTAGGACTCACTCCTGGATCATGATCCATAGTTTAAATTTTTCTGCCTTAACCAATGCTTTCATGGTGTGGTACGCATTTGTTTTACAGCATCTCATGACTCTGTGGTGTATATGCTTATTCCATGCCATTCTGTGTGTCCCATGAAGGTGTGCGGAGGCAAGGTTGTCTTCCTCACTATGTTTCCAGCACCCGGCACAGCACTGTCGTGAGCCTAAGTCACATGCAAGCAGAAGCAAACCTATAAGCAGGCATTAGTCAGCAGTTAGGGCATAAAGACAAATACCGAGAGACTGGAGACTATGACCCAGAGACAGAGCTGGAGTTTCAGTTCCAAGTCAATGAGTTTCTTCACCATCTTTCTTGTAGGGTGTGTTTTTGCTTGAAATTAATGATACATAAAAAGCAGATGAACTGCCAGGCGTGGTGGTGCATGCCTGTAATCCCAGCACTTGGGAGGCTGAGGCAGGAGGATCATTGTGAGTTCGAGGCTAGCCTGATCTACAAAGTGATCTCAAGGCCAGCCTGAACTGCATAGTGAGACCCTGTCTCAAAAAGACAAAAAAAAGCAGATAAACTGAGCATCTCGATTAATCAGAACCAACAATCCTAATACTACAGTAAATAAACTACAGTCATTTCTCCATTCTAGGATACTATTGGCTAGATGGAGGAACTAACTTTATAATACAGAGCTGGAGAAGTCTCACGAGCCACCCAAAAGGGAGGCAAGGGGCATCCAGAGTTGAACACATTCTCAGTTCTTACACACTTTTTAGATCACAGCATACAAAGGGTACACACAAGTTCTAGTACCCTCGCCTAGAAAGTCCACCCACCGTGTGGGGTTGGGGTGGGGGTCTCAGGGCGAGGACTGACACACTGCACCAGAGCCTCAGGATGAGAGTGGGTACTGTCTCATGGGGGAAATGAGAACAGATCCCCATGGTGGGCCCACACAGGCAGCACCACTGCACATACCCTGCAGACTATGTAGACTGTGTTGGACTCTGTAAGACTAAGCAGGACTAAACAAGGCTGAGGACCTCCAGGCTGAGGACCAACTGCTTCCCTTCCTGTCTGGACTGTGCTGTTCCAAGAGCCAGTGCACTGCCCAAGGGGCAGGGTCTGTTGCCAAGAGTGGTGGTCCCAAGATGGACACTGAGGCTGCAAAAGCTTTTACTAGGTCTGCCTGCTTTGATGCAAGTGGTAACCAGCAATGCCTTACAGTGTTGGAACATGTGGAGTTGCCCGCATTGGGTGTTCCCAGGCGTTTGGCAGCAGGTCTTGCATGGTGATATTTCAGGATGGAGGTGCTTGTGCCAAGGGACAGTAAACATGTTTCTGCTGAGGCACTTGTAACAGGAAGGCATGGTGCGCCTATGTCTGCTCCTGTCAGCCTCGTGTCCTTTTACCACTCAGCTGACTTCCTTTACTCTGCTGCGGGTCCCTGCCAGCAAGCTGGCCTCCTGCCTGACCCTTTGTCCAGTAGCAAAATGATAGTCCAAAGTGTACTAGGAAGATGCTTTCAAAGGTAAATAAAAAAAAAGGTAAATAGAGCTTACAGCTGTAATCTTTCCCTGTGTCTTCTCTCCTAGGAAGTTAGGTGAAACAAGCCCGGTTCCTCCCCCTAGAGGGGCCTAGGAGCAGAAGACAACTCAAAGCTAGGTTTTCTGTCTTGCTCCTTTCTAGTCTAGCATAATTTCATTCTCCCAACCTCATTTGATATGATTGTAAAAGCTAAGGTTCAAGTCTGATGATTTAGATCATCTGGTTTGATCATCTGGGTTCTGTACTGGACGTGAGACAAAGACCCCAGGAAGAGGCAGTGTTCACTCACTGTACTGTCCCTTGTTTCTGTTGAAGACCGGCCACTGCACGTCACACATACATGCATGAACACCCACACATTTTATATATTTTGGTTATATATATGTATATGTATATGTGTATATATATATATATATATACACACACACACACACACACACACACATCTTTCAATGTACAATTTTCCTTCACAGTGACAGATTTAAACATGCAACTAAGAAATCTTAAGCTTCAATGTTTTTCATTTCTTTGTACCCCTTTTAAGAAATGAATATAATTTTGTTTACTGTTTTTAAGAAAGCCATATGAAATGTGTGTTTTCATAAAATCTGGATCTGTCCATGGCTTCAGGAATATTATTCATTGTATTATCCATCTGAGGGCCAGGTTGGGGGTTTCAGAAAATCAGGTCTGACTAGTATCCCTCTCATGAGCCCAGAGAATTGTATTACCAGTTGAGCAAACTGGATAAGTCAAGTCTCATGAGAAAATAGAAAGAGTTGAAAATTCATGGCTTAGCAAATGAATATAGAGGAAATTCATCTGCTGTTCTGCCAGGCGTCATGGTGCACACCTGTAATCCCAGCACTTGGGAGGCTGAGGCAGGAAGATCACAGCGAGTTTGAGGCCAGCCTGGGTTACATAGTGAGTTCGAGATCAGCCTGAACTACATAGCAAGAGACCATCTTGGAAAAACAGCAACAACAAAGAAGGACTCGCCCATAGCCCAAGTAAATTCTGTGTAAAAATATACCTTATAACCTTTATCTGACTTGTAATTTATATAGGTCTTTGGTATATCCTGATTGGAAATGTTACAGATAAATTGGCGATCTGGATAGAGAGGTAGGGGATAAAACCAGACATTCACATAATTTTCAAGGTTATAACTATTAAAAAATAAAGGTTGTATTTGTCAGCTTTCCCATCACTGGCACAAAATACCTGATGTACACAACTCAGAGGAACGCAGCTTTATCTGGCTCAGAACCTCAGAGTTCAGCGCATGCTCAGCTGGGTGTGAGGAAGAAACACAGCAGAGGGGACAGCAGGGGAAAACTGCTCCACTCCTGGCATCCGGGACGCAGACAGGGGAGGAAGAGCCCAGAAACCAGACTCAGAGTCCAGAGGCACGCCCTGCGACCCAGCCCGCGAACACACATGGCACTGCATGATAAATTACCAAGTTATTACAAGTGCTATTTTCTTGCAACCAGTAAGGCTTGATCAGTGAGTTCTTTCTCTGACTTTGAAGCAGGAGACAGCAGCAGAACTGCTCTAAGTCACTGAGGGCCTAGCAGCCTCTGGCATCATCCATATCTGAACATCAGAGGGGCCTTTCCTAGCACACAGCCTTCTAAAGTAGTGTTCGGGACACCCGCGAAGCTCGCTAGGCCCAGTACCGTCACGTTCATAGTCCCTCTGCCCATCTTCAGCCTGCACACTAAGCTTCAAACAAATCCATTCTTGGGTTTGCAAGAACCCTAATGCTGGCTGGGTCTGAGTTATTACTGCTCCTTTTGTCCTAAGAAATGTTGAGAGTTATCCACATTCTCATGAACTGTTAGCTTCCTCAGGGGAAACTCCAACCATCTACGATCGTTGGGTAATTAAATACTTCATACTGTACATTCAAATTGGTACTTTTAAAAAGTAGAATATGGTGGATAGCATTAAAATTATAGTTAATGTAGTTAATTATAGTTTAAATCTTTACTTGATGTAGAAAAGTTGAGGTTCTTGCCCTATTTCAGTAATTAATATAAATTTAATTAATGTAATATTCTATCACTGTAAAAATTGTAGAAAAGTGAATTGAATTCATACTAATCTCATGATTATCTCATAAAATTAAATGTAAAATTTATTAGATAATTGAGTTATCTAATAGTTTGAATAAATGAGTTTATTACAGAAAAATGAGGAGGAGGAAGAACAGAAAATGTATGCTGTAGACAGGTTTAATTCTACTTAATTGAAGTAGAATAAACGTCTTATTTAATTTAATGTATGGTAGCCTCAGGATATTGTGTGGAATTTTAAATTAGGAAAATATTTTAAATTAAACCTAATACTGAATATTTGTTTCAATTTATTTTACTTAACCTAACGACTAGATACATACAGAAGCTATAAAATCTTTTAATGAGGTATTTCTTTAAAAAAAAAAAAAAGGAAGAAAAAAGGCTAGGAAAATATGTTAGTGGCAGAGCATCGGCCCATAATAAGTGAATTCCTGCATCTGACATGCAGTATTGCAAGAAGATCGATAGACAGATAGGTATAAAGACAGAGACTAAGGGAGGAGAGGGAGGGGAAAGGAGAAGAGCGAGACGGGAGGGGAAACGGAAAGGAAAAGAGAAAATAAGATATTTTATTTGGAAGAGATGTGGAGTTTTCCATGTAAGTAGGTTATTCCAGAACCAATCTGCAATGAAATTAAAATAATCTTATTGAAACCTTATAAAATCATACTTTAAAATAAGACTCTCTAGCTTATAATTTAACAGCCCCTTTTGTCTTCCCATTTAAGCATTTCACAGGCTCCTTATAGTAAGTACATTTATAGCGACCTCTCCCAAGTGGGAGGAGTACGTGAGTCAGATGATTTATACCAGACTCTCCCTGAGTCAGAGGTAGACTCGTTCCTGTGAGTCACTGTCTGTCAGTCCTAAAGTAACTATCAGGAGAATTATTTAAACATAAACCCCTGAAATCACAGTAAGGAAAAAAAATAAGATAACTGTTTTCCTACTAGTTTTCAACCTAGCTGGTAGTTTGAGACCCAATTTGGAAAGATTTAGATACCTGAAGACACTTCTATACAACACAAAGATATAGTTCTCATCTTTAAAAAAAACACTAATACTGTGTTTGTTGCATTTATGATCATCTTAGGGACAGAAAATAGTAGTCTAAGCCCTTTACAGCTGAAATCTTATACCAAGATCTTTCCATAAAACATTTTATACCTATTTAGAAAGTATATGAGAGCAGTTAACATGTTTCTATTGCTTCTGTCATTACTACCTCAGTATCCTGGCCTCTAAAATAATGACTTTGTAAGTAATCTAACAGATAACATTGTGACAAAGGACATTATGAAACTGTTCTCTTTCATACACCAGTAGTCTCTGACCACCAAGTTTTCACTGCTCTTTTTTTAGTGATGAAATTCTTACGAGAACACATACCAGAAATAAAACATCAATGTTTTGTATACAACCCTACATTTTTGTTTTTTGGTTTTTTTTTTTTTTGGCGGTACTGGGGGTTGAACTCAGGACCCTGCACTTGCGAGGCAGGTACTTATTCCACTGAGCTATATCCCCAATCCAACCCTACATTTTTGTAAGAATTAGTTCTTACCACAAAGGAGAGGGGTGGGGGAAAGGAAAGAAGGGAAAAGTTTAAAAAAGAGAGAAATGAAAGAAGGAAAACATGGAAACAGAGCTTTGTAAATGGTGAGGGGGGGACTAAAGGGAGGGGCGGGAATGGGGAAAAACATATCACGTACAGGTATAAATTCTCTATGAAACAGAGAATATGGCCATTGCATAATCTAAAGTGTACCAATAAAATCTGACTTAAAAAGAGAATTAGTTATTACATCTACCTCAAAATACATGGGGCCCAGATAATCTTTTGTACTTTTCATGACCATTCTAGTAAGATATTGTAACAAGTAAGATATTGTACGCTTAAAGCACTGCAGATTTCCAGAAGCATACTGAGAAAAGCACAGTAACACAGGTGATCTGATAAAACTGCAGATGCTTGGCATTGTCACAGGAATCTAACCTCGTTGGTGCAGGCTTTGAGAACTGTGTGTCAAGCAAACAGCAGATTCTAATCAAATTCCTGGGTGCTTGGTTACAACAAATGATAATTAAAAATAAAAACACTTGGTTAGTACATGTTCGTTAGTATAAATTTGCAGAGACAGAAGTAGTAAACATTAGGATGTTGCCCTTGAATGTAGCTACTTTAGTATGAGGTAAAACCTTACGGAATTCAGCAAAGTGGGATTAACTCAAGAAATACCCCAACCCTTTCCTCATTAGAGAGGTGTCTTATTGTGGACTCATAGCAGGCATGAAGAATAGCTTTCATTACATCTTCACTAGCACACCCTCAAGGACCACAACAGAAGACTCAAAATGAGTTCAACCATGAACATTATTTCATAATCACCTCAAAAATTTCCTCTCCTGTATTTCCTCCAGTGGAGTCCAAGAATGACCTGTGTCTTCAGGGATAACCTAAATTTACCAAATAGTGATTTAACTTAAGTTTCTGGTTAGTGAACCAATTCCAAAATCTGTGCAACTGATCCATTAACAGTGATGCAGGAGGGCTGGGGATATAGCTCAGTGGACTAAGCGCCTGCCCGGCAGGTGCAAGGTCTTGAGTTTGATCCCCAGTACCACAAAAAAAAGTGATGGAGGTGATATAGTTCAACAGATTGTACCGAATAGAAAGTGCTATATGTAAGTTTTGTTCCAAAAGACCACTATATCCAACATGACTGTTTCAAAGTTAATTCCACATGCTTTAAGCTGTGTTCACACTCTGGAACACGTAAGTGTTGTTATTTTATTCCTGGCAGACTGCAGAAGAGAGAGCAGAGAAGTGAAGCAAACGTGAGGGCACCGGGCAGCTCTGGGTGGAGAGAGGGTCCGGGATAAGGAAAAGCTTACTGCTAAATAAGTGCAAGAAGATGTAGAGATAAATTAAAGTGTCCTGAGGGATTGGGTCCTAAACTTAATTTGACATTGTCCCACACAACAAGCAAAATTAATAAAGAATTTCCTAGTACACAGTCATCCTCTTCACTGACAAGGCCAAGAAGGCATTGGCTTGTTATTTTTTTAAAGTTGCCATCTAGACTCTACACAACTGTTTTTCTTTTAAACATTATTTAAATTAAGCCATGCAACATTAAAATCACATCAAATATTCAAGTGGAAGTTTAATTATACTGATTTTTAAATTCTGTTGATCAGTTTGTTAAAGATGTCCCCTGGAAAGAAATAGCTCTACTAGGAAATAGCTGAATCTGACATCTAGGGAATGAGCCCTATATCTGCTAAGAGTAAATGAGATGTATCAAAAATCAGAGTATTTCTGAGAGAGTTTTCATAATACAGTGATTGCCCTCAAGTGCTGGGTAGAAGGAAACAGGAAAAAGACCTCTCACTATATAACCTTTTGAACTGTATTTTATTTGTTTTTCTAAAATAGAGCCTCACTATGTTGCCCAAGCTGGTCTCAAATTATGGGCTCAAGTCTCACACCTGTCTCACAGCTGGGACAGAGGTGTGTGCCACTATCTTTTGAATTTTAAACTGTGCTATCTATTTAAAGAAGAAAACACAATTGGGGGCTTCTGAAGTTGAACCCAGGAAATACACTTGAAAAAATTAAAGTATTTCCCTTGAGATATTATAAAGTTCAACAATAGCATAATCTGTGGAGAAAATCCTATTCTTAGAAAGGTAAAACCCAAGGCAAATACCATCTCATCCTCCATGTTAATAGGCTGTACTATCTTGCAGTTAGAAAGAACACACTTAAGAGTTTTCTGGAGACAAAAAAAAAATTGTACTTCAAGAGCCATAGCAATACCTGGCACAGTGGCACATGCCTGTGATGTCAGCACCCCAGAACTGGAGGCAAGAGGATCACTGTGAGTTAGAGGCTAGCCTGGGTTACATAGTGAGTTCAAGACCAGCCTGAACTACATAGGGAGACCTTGTCTCAAACAACAAAAACAAAACAAAACAGAAGGCCATGCTAACAATTGATTTTATTGTATGCTGTCATATATAATTTAATATATTCCTTAGGGCAAAAAAATGTGGTTCAAGAGTTAAAACTTTCAGCTTCTATGAAGAAAAGGATAAGTTGGAATACAGAGGGAAAATAATGTTCAGTTTCTTTTTCTTTAATAGTCTCTTTCTTATTTATTCCAGGGCTAGCAGATACACAAAACTCAACCTTTGAGAAAATAGGATGCACAAGACCACACACCATATACACGTGAACTATTTACGGTGAGATTTAAAATTCTGCATTAAAAGATATTTCCTCCCCTCTTTCCTTATTTCTGATAAGTCAAACAGGCGGCAGGAATTCTAACAGTTACCTCCTGGACAGGAACACAAATAAGCAAAATAGTGTATGGCTAATAAATGGTAAATGCCATAAACAAAGCACTATCCACAGAGAAAGAGATGTGGATGGTGGTATTCTAACTTGGCCCCATTCTAGTGCTATCAGTTCTAATGCTGTCTCAGCAACATCCTTGATCCACTACAAATGAAGATAAAATTTTGATTAAGGGATGTGGCACGGGAAAAGAAATTCAATAAACCATCTAAGTATACAAATGGTTAAACACAATGCCACTTCCCCTTGGGAATTAATGGCAAGTTTTCTCTCACTAAAATATTTGCTTAATTTATTAAGAAAGTTTTAAGAGGCATTTATCTCTTTAAGTAATGGATGGCAGTAATTTGAAGATTTGAGAGCAATTCATAATGTACAGCTCTTTTATTTTAGAATGCCTTTCAGGAAGCCTGGAGCAAAATGCTTACCTTCCTTATTATGTTTTGTTTGAGTTAGTACTAAAATTAGTTTTAATCTATTAAGACAATAAGAAGATTTGAGCAAAGCAAATTGGATGTTGGAATTGCTAACTTAATTTTGCCAGAATTAACCTAGAGCGAAGAAAGCCCAAACTCCAACATACATGCAAAGCATCTAAATCAAAGGAAATAATACTCGATTTTTTCATATTGGTCTTAAAAATGTTTTCTCAAACCCTCCAAAATTTCTCCGTGTCTGTTCTAGTGCCATCTGGCTATGGCTTCCTTCAGCTTCTTTGAACAGATTCTAATCAAGAGGAGATTAGACAAAACAGGACTTTATGATGATATAAACAACATCTCTCAGCTAAATGGACCAGAAACATGAAACAGTAAGATAAACAAAGAAAAATCTGAGAGGCTGAACCACAATATTCACTGAAGAAAGTTAAACATTCAACCCTCCCTCAGAGGCATGGCTTTAATAATATTTACATGAGTGTCTACTGTGAGCCAGAAAAAGATGCACCATGGCTTACTTCCATATGTCCAAGTGCAGTTAAAAGCCCTAATTCTAACTGCACTTAAATCTGATGATAGTTGAACCCTGGCATATCAGAAGGGCCTATATGCCTTGTTATTTTGTTTAAAATAATAATGACAACAATTCACACTTTTCAAAAACACTATTCAGAATTTATTGCTTGTCAGAAACTTAGCTAATCATTTTACTTCTGTTACCTAGACATCATTCATATGGCACAGAAAATCTATATTTATCTATTTTACAGATGGGAACCCAAGAAAAAGACATATAGCAAGCATTACAGCTGATTTAAAAGCCTACACACTTATCTCCTGTGCTGTAGTAACTCGGAATTTTAATGAGGAAGAAAAAAATTAATGTTATTTATGGAACTATGACATATACACATTGGTAACTTAATGATGACCACTCTTACAAATACTTCACATTAAGCCAACTTTATCCACCTACAGTAGTAGTACTACCAATCATGAGGCATAAGGTTTGGCTGTAAATCTGAAAGCTCATGTTAAGTGAACCTTTAATGAGGTCCAAGTGTTGGTCTAATTCATGATGTAGATGCTATTCCTGTTATCCTTACAAAGGCCCTGAGTGATTAAAGTTACACTGCCAGGGAGCTCCAGAGTTAGAATTCAAATACAGGCAGTATGGTTCAAGGGCCCACTACTTCTATGTACATTGCAGTGAAAAGAGGCTAGGAAGCCAGCTGCTATGGGAACCTCACACTCTCACAACTGGGAGCAAAAGTGCTATAAAAGAGCCAAGAGTTCCATCTCTTTTTTTCTTTTTTTAGTACATGTTTTCAGTACACAGCAAGCGATTCCATTCCTTGTGGGGAGTTGGCACACAGACATAGCGCCTCTCAATTCTCTCATCGCCCCCCCTCCTCTCCCTCCACACTTCATCCCTTCTGGCTTCACTCTTTCTCCACTGCTGTTAACCCTCTCGCACCATAGTTAAGCAATAAAGTGAGCAGATAGGCTGGCTCAGGTGGCTTAGAGACCTGCAGTGCTGGCTCACACCATACACCTCATCATTAGCACTGCTCACTTCTGAATGGAGCAGCTGGTAAAATCCACTAAAGATTTGTTATTTACTGCTCAGGAATAAACAGTATAAATCTATAAATAAACTGTTAGGAAATTCTTCAGAGAAAATGAATTTCTTCTTTAACTGTCTATGAGTTGTAGAACACCTGCTTCTCTTGTCACTTTCTTACCAAGTTCATAACCTTGGGCAAGTTCAATGCTGTCACCTTTGAAATGTCTTATTAATGCCTGAGTGGAAAGAACACTATAAATACAAAATATTAGCTATAATTATTTCAGGAGTATAAACATAGCAAGAGATTTTAGTGAAGTAACATAAATTAGCATTTGGTTAATCTTTGAAGTTTTCACAATCTTATTTACAAACATTTGCCATGTCATTTCCATTCTTCAGTTGTAGAAATAGAATCACAATTTTGCTGTTATGCTTAAAGTTACATAGCATATGCCTTAGTTGCTTTTCTCATTGCTGAGACAAAATATCCAACACCCAAAGTTACAGGGGAAAAGATTTATTTAGCTCGCAATTTGTAGAGGTTTCAGCCCATAACTGGCTGACTCCAAGGCCAGGTGATATGGCAGTCATTGCAGAGAAGAAACACTTCATGACAGGCAGAAGGTAGCAAAACAAGGAAGAGACAACAGCTTTCTATCCCTTGTACCTTATCTAGGTGACTTAGGGCAGGTAGCACTCACTTAATCCTAGTGCCTTTGATCCTAACATCGCACCATGATTCAACCCCGTGTCATATACTCTAGATCCAGCCACCTCTGTAAAAGCCCCACCTATGACTCTTGAGACTGTGATGGGGGGACATTGAGTTAAGCCATAACATTCTACCCTTGGCCCCCCAAAGATTCATAATATATCCATTTATGCAAAAGGAACTTAGCCCATCTCTAATAGTTACTATAGTCCTAACAGTTTCAGCATTCCTGAAAAATGTAAGTCCCATGTCGGTTTAAGGCAAACTCTTACCTATAAATCTCTGTACAAATGAAAAGAAAGTTAAACACTTCCAACATTCACAACATTTCCATTCCAAAAGTTACAAACAGGAACATAACAAGACCAAAATCCAGCAGGGAAAGCATTAAATTCCACAGTTCTACTCCCAGCATTCCCTGCAACCTGTAGCAAGTTGCGAGCTAACGGGCTTGGGTGGCTACCCTCTATAGCTTTGCTGGTGGTTGTAGCTCTCATGGTTTCTTTCTTGGGCCAGCTCTGCTCCCTCGTTGCACTTTTCCTCAGATGATCCACATTCCTAGATTCTCCAAACTTCTGGGGTCTTCAATGTACCTTCAGAATCACAGGCACAGCCTCACACACTGCCCTCTCAGGGACTTGTTGCCTGGCCTCCCAGATCTTCTCCTGAAATCTGAGTGGAAGCCTTCCTGACCCCACAACTCTTGCATTCCACATACACCTAAAACCAGCACCACCTGGATGATGTCAAAGTCTGCCACCCGCTGGAGCAGTAGCCAGGCTTCTTTTTCTGTTGGCTATAGGGATCCAGTGTTGATGAACCAAATATTGAGGATCAACTTCCCTAGGCTACTGCCATTCTGGAATAAGATGCTCTAGGGCTTTCTTTTTAAAGCAAATTCTTTTACCTTTGACACTCTGAAGCTGCAAAGGCTGGATTCCTGCTGGTTCTTGTGATGCCCTCAGGTCGTCTTTTTTGTTTGCTTCTGAAATACTTGGCTTTTTCTTGCTAGTCTTTTCAGCAATCAATTTCTCCTCCGTTCTATCTTTGCAGGCTGAAACTTTATTGGAGCTTCTTTTTTTGTTTGTTTGTTTATTTATTTATTTTTTAAATTTTATTTTAAAGGCAAAAGAATGGAGACATATGAACCAGAATAAGCCATAAACAATATCGAAATACAAAATTATGCAGAATATAGTAGGGAATTAGAACTGGATGTTGTATCACATAATGTTATCTTCACATTAGTTAACACAAAAATATTAAAGGAAATACCAAATTATAGAGAAGATAGTAGGGAATTAGCTCCGGATGCTGTATAATATAAAGTTATCTTCACTTCTGTTAATACAAAAATGACTGAGGAAATACAAAATTATAGAGAACATAGAAGGGAATTAGCTCTGGATGTTGTCCTACATAATGTTACCTTCATCTTTTTTACTCAGTTACACAGATTATGGCCCATTTGATCATTCAGTTTTTCTCCTCTCTCATCTCTGTTGCCCTACCACACAATCAGTCACCTTCCCTGTGATAATAACTGTATTCCTGGGTTTATCTATACCCCTGGACTCTCGCATTGGGAAGAGATATAGCTGCCTCAGACAGCTATAACATACATGGGTGTATACAAACTGCCATGGTCAGAGGTGCAAAAGCACGTATGATCACAGCAGACCACCCAGCTCCATCCCATCCCCGAGCTATGGGTGGGGGTGGGTCCAGTCCATGAGGTGCCCTCAGTGGGGCCCTCAGCGGAGCAGCCGCAGGGCCCACAGTGGAGCAGCCGCGGGGCCCACTGCAGAGCAGTCATGGGGCCCTCAGTGGAGCAGCCGTGGGGCCCTCAGCAGAGCAGCTGCGGGGCCCACAGCAGAGCAGCCACAGGGCACGTGCCCTCGTAGGGGTGCCCTCAGTGACCCGTTTATCTCTGTCCCATTGCCTTGATGCCAGAGACCCTTTCTTCTCTTCCCACCTCCTCCTGATCTCCAGTATTACCGTTCCCCACCCCTTGCAGCTGGGCATTGGTCGAACTTACAATGCTTGTTATAAGGGCTTGAAATCTCCCTGGCCCATTCTCACTGTGTTAGTTCAGGGTATGAACTGAGTCTAAAGATTAGTTCTAGAATACAGTTGGAGGATTTTTCTTGGGTCTGCTGTATAGAGTATGTTGTTGTTTTTCAGACTCCCAGTCTGCTGCTTTTCATCTAATCCGTCGCTATGGGTTCATACAAGGTTCATATGTGCTAGCTG
This sequence comes from Dinomys branickii, assembly GCA_004027595.1. Lineage (NCBI taxonomy): Eukaryota > Metazoa > Chordata > Mammalia > Rodentia > Dinomyidae > Dinomys > Dinomys branickii. The sequence goes on from PVLD010020153.1 coordinate 29,153, forward strand.
TAAGGAGACCCTCTTGGTGCTCACATTAATAGTTCGGGGTGAGTCCTGAAGTCCGTGGATTCATCCCATTGTTGCCGGGAACAGGTGGTGCTTGCTCAAGCCACTGAGTCTCAAGGTGCTCCCAGAGAGAGTTGAAGGTGGGCACTGAGTCCTGGCAACCCAGCTCACGCTTCCTGCTTGATGTTGGAGTGAGAAGGGCACGGAGCCATGCAATCCACCTCCATCTGTATCTCCCTCCAGTTGCGGTGCTGGAGCCCCTGCCTTCTCCTCGGCTGGACCCCTGGGAGCCACCGCGGCTCACCACTGAGGTTCCCCACTGCTCTCCACTGGTAGCCACTCACCCAGAGGAGAGGCAGGGGCCACCGCCTTGAGGCAGGTGGAGAGCCGGGCGTGGTGGGCTGTGTACTAGTTGCATTGATTCTCTCCAGGCGCTGATCAGGAAGTTTGCTGCATGGTGGGGACTCTGCCCCAGTGGCTGTCTTAACTTCTCATCCTCACACTGAGTTTGACAACTGCTCCTGACCTCCACTGCCTCTTTTCCTGGCTGCACCCTCCCCTCTCCAGCCCTGGAGAGTGGAGTTCTGAGTATTGGAGCTTCTTTTCTTGTCAAACTCACAATGTTTTGAATCATTCTGCTGGGCTCTTTGCTCTTGATTCTCAACATAGATCTGGCTAAAAGTGCCCAAAGTAGCCATCCAATACCCCAACATTAGAGTGCCTTCAAATTTATTTTGCAAGATTTGTTAGTCCATTGCCCTTAATCTTAGTCTCAGGCAAAGTCCCTAGACAAATTCAGACAAACTTTCTGCCAAGGTATAATACACATTGTCTGGAGTCCAACAGCCAGTGAAGAACTTCCCAACAGAAACCTCCCAAACTTTGTTTTTACTGGCATTATTTTGATCATCATTCTAGTTTTCTGAACTCTGACCAGAATTTCCCATCAAGTCCAACCTAATGTGTTTCATCTCTACTGTTTCATCCAACTTCTCCAACAAATTCCTAATTCTCTCCCTTCCCACAAGCTAGCTCCAAAGACTCTTATCGCCAAGTACAGTCACAGCAACAGTCCCACTCCTGGTACCAAAATCTGTATTAGTCACTGTTTACTAGAGAAACAGATATAATACAAGATACACACACACACACACACACACACACACACACATATATATATATATATATGTATGTATATATATAAGAATTTATAAGATTGGTCTGCAGTGGCAACACACAGAGTCAGATGTCTGTATGCAAACTGGAGACCAAAGGATTCAGTCAAAGGTCTGGAGCTCACTATAGTGTCTCATGCATGTCTGTGGGAGAATGATAGGTCTGCAATGGAAGGCCGAAGAGTCTATGCTGGAAGGCTGAAGGATCTGCACTGGAAGCTGAAGAGTCTACACTGAAAGCCAGGAGATGATGTTCAAGGTGAAGGCAAAGGCTGTAGCACCTCTAAAGAAACAGAAGCAGATCCATCCTTCTTCATTCCCCTTTATACCATCCAGGCAACAAGGTGCCCTGGGGTGTGGAATTGAGGAGCCAATTTAATTGAGCTACTCTTACCGAAGTTGACACAACCAGTCAACTATCACAGCATATTTTAGAACTAAAGGTTCCTAGCCAGAGTTATTTGCCCAAATTTGAAGTTGTCATGCCATTGAGAAGCTAGTAACAGTAACAAAATTTTATCCAGCATTTACCATGTGCCAGACACTGAGTTAGTCACCAGTGTGCACACTTCAATGCTCACAACAACCCTATTAGTTCTTTTCTCATTTTACATATGAAAAAAATGAACACTAATAGATGTTAAATCATTTTCCTGGGATTGCCCATTTATTATTTTTTCCACATGTGTATTAAATTGCACAGAATGAGGATCCAAACCTGGACTCTCTGACTCCAAATCATTTGGTTTTTTTTTGGAGACAGGGCTTCACTATGTAGTTCAGGCTGATCTTGAAATTACTGTGTAGCCCAGGCTGGCCTCAAACTCATGGTACTCCTCCTGTGTTAGCCTCCTGAGTACTGGAATTACAGGTGTGTACCACCATGCCCCACTCTAAAACATATTTAGGGATTTATTTCTGTCTAAACTCTGGGTAATGACACTACACATGCAAAATATCCCCTTACCTAAAACATAAAATAAGTGATGGCACTATGCTATGATCAAGGAAGAAGAAACAAGAATATAATGTTATTTCTACTGTTAGAGTCACCATTGATTATGTTCTGAAAATAATATATTTATACTATTTATCTGAATGTGATATTAATGTTATTCAGTAATAACATTGAGTAAGAGCAATGAATTATAGTTCCATTGGTTTAATAAATAATTCTCTCCATACTATTTGTCCATTCAGGTAAAAATACTCTCTTATTCAGGCCATAAAAACCCCGAAAAGAGAGCATTATGATAGATCTGCTCTCAGCTGCCTTCCTGTAAGGGTAAAAGCTCCCTCAAAGGAAGTTTATGACAGCCTCACTTTGTAAAAGAGTCTGCTTTTAGTAGAGGAAGCTCCAAAAAGATATGTTTTTATATCTGTTGAGTTTGGGTATTTTTGGCTTAAAATTAGCTTCATATCAACTCTGGTAGTTTGAGTGGGTCCCAACAGACCCTAAACTGTGAATCTGATCTTTTCTTTTAATATTGTGAGTGTGTGCATGCATGTGTATGTGCCCATGTACAATCTTTTGAAAGGTTACTCTTAATTATAAGTAGACTATCTCCCCACCCTCTGTGCACCAGTGCAGAAAGGAGATCCTCTCTCATAAGGCCCAGCAACTGCTAATGCCGGGGTTCACATTTGGGCCCTACCTGCACGTGCTCTGTGCTGCCTGACATACTAGAATAGGGGGTCCACGAACTGCTCGCACTTCAGTTTTCATCTGTACTTTACTTGCATCCTGACCTCCTGGAGGTCACAGACACAGGTGGTCCATGATCACCACCAGTGCAGCCTACATCAGCATCCTGTGCATGCTCTGAGCTGCATGGAAACATGGAATCAGCTGGCCCACAAACAGTTGACCCTGCAATTCGTGTCTGGGTTCTGCCTGCACCCTGAACTGCCTGGGGACACAGGGCCGCTGATCGGTCATTGTCCCACCAGTGAAGCCCACTTCTGGGTCATATGCATGCCCTGAGCTGCAAGGGGACATTGGCCCAGACAGTCTGCCATCAGCTGACACCACAGTTCATGTCTGAGACCTGGGAGAAATAGGTGCACTTCACCACATGCCAAAAGACACCAGACTAAGCCGTGCATCTGAGTGGACAGTGAGGGGTGAGCCTGACCACCAGGAAAACTAGTGCCCTTTGCTGAGCTGCCAGAGAAGAGGGAGACTGAGTGTTCTGCCTCCAGCATCAAACATGAAAGACAAAGGACTAAAACACAATCTCAGAACTCCACCCCACTCAGAACAAGTCCAGGAGGCATCCGCATAGGAGAACTTAGTAAAAAACACCTGAAACTGCTGAAATGATTGCAATGGAAGTAAAGAAACAACTTCATCAGGCCATAGAAGACATAAGATCAGAAATAATCTCTCAGGAAAAAATGAAATGACAATAATAATGAAAGAATTGCTACCATATCTAGAGAAGAAATACATAAAAAGATAGATGAACATAGGCAGCAGACAGAAACCTTACATGAACAATATAGGAATGAACAAGAACATATGAAACAGACTCAAAGAGATTTCTAGGAAATCAAAACTTCCATTGAAAGCTTGCAAAACCTCTTGAATGAAGATAGAATTTCAGGTCTTAAAGACAGCATGGCAGCTAGCAATCATGAAAGGAAGAATCTCTTAAAATCAACAAGGATCAAGAAAAAATCAATTCAACAGTTGCAAGATGAGGCAAAGAGAAATAATGTCAGACAAATAGGGGTCAATGAAATAGCAGGAGGCAACACAAATGACATAAAAAGAATATTTTCAGAAATAATAGCAGAAAATTTCCCAAGCACGGAAACAGAAACTGAGATACAGGTAAGTGAGGCATATAAACTCCTACTAGTCATAACCATAATAAAACTACACCCAGACATATAATAATCAAGATCCCACATCTCCAGCAAAAGAACAGAATATTAAAAGCTACTAGAGAAAAGAAACAGATCACCCATAAAGGAAAGCCTGTCAGAATCATGGCAGACTTCTCAAAACAAACCATCCAATCGAGAAGAACTTGGAGTGAAGTACTACAGGTCATGAGACAAAACAGCTTCCAACCAAGATTGATGTACCCTGCCAAACTATCATTCAAGTTTAATGGAGAAATAAAATATTTCCATGACAAAGCGCAACTGAAGAACTTCATGAGTGCCAAACAATCCTTACAAAGAGTGCTAAAAGACATTTTAGATGGAAAAAAATGACCACAATTTCAAAAAGAATAATAGAAAGAAACCCTCAAGCAGAGCAAGCAATTAAACAGGTAGAAAAAGTATGAAACCAACAGCAAGTAAATAACATGACAGTGATAAGCCAACATATATCAGTTATAAATGTAAATGTAAATAGCCTCAATTCACCAGTCTAAAGAAACAGACTGGCAGAGTGGATTAAGAAACAAAATCCAAAGATATGCTGTATATAGGAAACACATTTTACTCAAAAGGAAATCCATACACTGAAAGTCAAAGGATGGACAATTCTCCAAGGAACAGAAAAAGGAGTAGCCATTATATTTGCAGAAAATGTAAACTTAAAATCAAGAACAATCAAAAGAGAAAAGAAGGCCACTACATACTTGTTAGGGGAAAACAACCACAGGAAAAGATAACAATCATAAACACATATGCACCAAATATCAGAGCCCCAAACTATATAAGACAAAACAACAGACATGAAAACCCAAATAATTAATAACATTATTGTAATAGGAGACTTCAACACCCTTTCGACACAAAGAATTAGGTCAACTGGACAAAAAATCAGCAAAGAAAGAACAGATCTGAAGCAAACCTGTGAACAGATAGACTTAGTAGATGCAAACAGAGTATTCCACTGCACAACACCAGAATACACTCTTTTCTTAGCTGCACATGGGACTTTCTCTAAAATAGACTACATTTTAGCCCATAGAGCATACCTAATTAAATGCAAACAACTTGAAATTACCCCATGCATATTTTCTGACCACAGTGCAATAAAATTGGAAATTAATGACAAAAGGAACTCCAAAAACTCCATAAAAACTTTGAAATTAAATAACAACCTCCTGAAGGAGATCCGGGGAAGATGGCGACCGGGTGAGCAGCAAGGGAGCGAACCTCCTTAATAAACACCACCAGCTTGAGACAGACTTGGTGAGCGTGAATGCCGGAACCTCGGCTGGGAAGTTTAAACTGGGCGTATTTCTCTGAGATGCCGGGGGAGATGTGGTAGGGCGGACCAGGCTGCCGGGGCGAGACGTGGGAAAGTCC
>PVLD010020154.1:0-34594 GCA_004027595.1 Dinomys branickii
TTGCATGTCTGTATATGGGTCCATACATCTACAATTCGAAGATATCAATGGATAAAGCAACAACTACTGTTGAGACCATATCACCTTGTCTATAGATTAGTTGTGATTGTACTATTTTCTATGATAATGGGTGTCTGTTTGTCAATATGTTTTTGTACTTTTATGTTTCTAAAATTAAAAAAAAAAAAAAAAAGAACTATGACACATGAACCTCAACATCCACCAGACAAGTCAAGGAATTAAATGGGGGGTTGGAGATCAACAACAGGAAAATAACATGACAAGAATAAGTCAATACTATCAGTTACAGCCATCAATGTAAGTGGTCTCAATTCACAAATCAAAAGAAACAGACCAATAAAATGGATCAAAAAGCAAGATCCAACAACATGCTGCATAGAAGAAACACATTTAATTAAAAAAGAAATTCATAGGCTGAAAGTCAAAGGATGGAAAACAACATTCTATGTACAGGAAAGCACAAAAAAACAGACAATGTAGATTTCAAGCCAAGACTGATTAAGAGAGACAAAGAAGGCCACCTCATACTTGTTAAGGAAATAATCCAAGAGGAAGAGATAACAATCATAAATATATACCAAATATCAGCACACCCAACTATATAAAACAAATATTAACAGACATGAAAAATCAAATGAGCACTAATATAATTGTAATGGGAGACCTCAACACTCTACTGTCACAAATAGACAGATCAAGCAGACAAAAAATCAACACAGAAATATCAGAACTGGACCTTAAAGGACTCCAAATTTAAGGAAATGATGGTCCATAGGAAACCAACATCTTAACAAGGCAAGGCCTATGGCATCCTTACCTGCTGCATTACTTGTTCTGGGTACCATCTCCCCATCATCTTCTGCAAAATAATCTCTGTGGAGAGAAACATATCATTAATTAATATCATTCTATGAGGCCCCCAGATGCTTGGGGAAAAACAGCCACATGCTGCTTTCATTTATTTCTCCACAAGTATTTATTAAGCTCTACTACATGTACCGCCAGCCATGAAACAAATAACTTCACAAATTTTAATGACCATTATGATAAATGAAGGAAAGTGCACAGAGAACTTAACAAAGACATGAAGGCACATTTATACATAGATAAGGAGAATCTCAACCAGATAAAGTATGGGAGCAAAGGAATATTCTCTCCCAAGAGAATAGCAAAGAACCTAAGACAGGAAGGACCTTAGGCTGTTAGAGGAGAAAAGAAAGCCAATGTGACCAGAGCATGTACAGCTTTGTGAGATGGGCTAAATATTTGAGCTTTATGATATAAGGTATAAGAAGCCACTGAAGGACTTTAAATTAGGGAGTGAAAGGGCCAGAGAATCTAGATTTTAGATAGATCATTCTAGCTGCTGCTGCATGAGACTATGTGGAGTGGAAAAAGAGAGGACAGTGGCATTGGAGAGAAACCAAAAAATTCCAGGTGGGATTAGGAAATAGAATTGACACAGAAAACACAAGAATTCCATTCATAGAAATGTTGGTAATGCCAGTCAAGAGATTTATCTGCCCAGCACCTTGAGCACTATGATCCTTAGCACAAAGAGGGGGACCCAAATACTTGTCGAGCACCTACTATGATTTTAGGTACTGTTTTAAGCTTCACAGATGTAGCAATGAGCAAACCAGACCAAAATCTTTGTACTTGTGAAATTAACAGTAAGGGAAGACAAATAAGTAAAATGCATAGTAATAGTTGGGGACAAGCAGTACTTAAAAAAAAGGAAAAGAAAATAGATAGGGAATGAAAGAAGTGAGAGGGGGCAGAAAGGACTGCAATTGTCAGTAGACAAGGCATCTAAAGGTAGCTATGGGGGTATCTCAGGCAAGAATCCTCGGAACCAACAACACGGAACACAAAGCCCCTGTGAAGGAGCACACCAGAGTTCACAGAGCAGCAAGGAGGCCAGGGTACTTGAGCACAGAGAACACACGGAGAGCAGCAGGGAAGTTAGGAAAGTAATGGGAGGGCTAGGCAGGAGCACAGACTGTATACAGTCTGTCAGAATATGAAGAGTCATCTTTTAACCACTGGAGTGCTGCGAATCAAAGAGATGAACCGAGTACTAATGTTTTAAAATGGTGGGCTACATTTTGACAGCAGACTGTGGGAGGGCAAGGCAGAGACAGAGAGATGATTATAATAATTCTACAGAGAACTCCTTTTTACTCTCCGGTGGTCTCAACCAAAAAGAAATCTGTACACTGAGATTTAGAGGGGTTCTCTTTTTAAAATCTAGATAATATTCACAGGGAGGCAGAAGAGAATCTGACATTTGTTTGGAAATCTATGCTCTCTCTTCCCTGTCTCAGGACTGGGTCTTGGCACAAATCCTCACTTTGTTAAATTCCAGATGGCCATGAAAGCACCAGACGGAAAACACCGGACTGGACACAACTGGCAATTCGTTATTAATCAAAAGTATATCACCAGCTTGTGATTCTTCCAGGCTCTCTGTCTTTCCTTCCGCTCTCTAAAGTTTCCCAGAAAGTGAACAACATAAGAGAAGAACGTACTCCTCATTGGAATGGACTCCTCTTTGTTGAGATAAAGTAGGAGAAAGAAGTCAAAACTACTAAGCATAATAATATCTTTAAAAATTTATATGAGAAAAACTTACCTATTGCTACTCACTGAGTATTTATGCTCAGCCCACAGAATTGATCACGCACCTGCCTCAAGGAGCAAAACCAACCCTCAGGCCAAACCAGGCTGATCCAATATGTTTAATTTAGTCCACACTGGATGACCCATTTTTAATTTCCCTTGGAAAATGAGATGATCCAAAGGCGCTAAGTCTGCCTATCCATATAAGGGGATATAACTTACCCCTTCAAACAGAACAGCCATGTGTTTTCCAATTTGCCAGTTCCTCACAGCGTCCTTATAAACACAGCTCACTCACTTACTTTTTTAAAGAATATTAAACAATCCAACATATTTAAAAAGACAAAAGACTTGAACAGACTCTACTTCACAAACTCGCTATGTGAATGATCCATATCTTCATGTAGCAGTATATCAAGCAGTATATCAAGTCAGTTTCAGTGCTGTGCAGGCAAGGGGATGCTTGCCTCACTCCTTGTAGATTTCTTTGGCTGTTATGCCAATATAGACAGACAAAATTTCATTTCTGCTTTAAGAGAGTTTTAAGAAGCCAATTTGCTTCAACATATAATGCACTAATTTGTAGGGACAAGCTACTAACTGGCTTATAAGTCACTTTTACATCTCTGGGCTTCAGTTTCCTCAAATATTTATAAAAGAAATACATGAATTTCTATGGTATGCAATTCTATTCTAATAGATCTTCAACTGTATAACCCATTTTAATACCTCCCCAAATCTTGGGGTACTTTCCAGACATGATCTCACTCAATCCTCCTTGCTCTGCAGATTCCACATTATAGATGAGGAGCAAGTTACAACAAAGCCATGCACATCCTCCTTCCCAGATAGCTCACCTCCTCCCTGCCCCCACACCGCCCTGAACCTGCTGTCTGCCTGGTATGAATCAATAACTAGAATGATAGAGAGGTCACTTTATATGGGCACTGAGTTAAAAGGAATACTTGTAATCCCTCTAGAGATTTTTTAAAAATCACTTTAGTTCTATTAACAGCTCGAGTTCCTTCTCTTATTGCTCGATAGTGGTACTCACTCAACTGTTCCAAAAGGCTGGAAAGGAATTTGATGCTCCCCAGGGGACAAGAATCATAATAATGAAACACAAACTGTATGTCTGGGGCATCAATTTGTGATGACAGCCAGTAAGCTAAAGTGCAAAGGGAATTGGTATATGGTAGAGGCAGACTGTGATCCTGGCCACATACACATACACATACTCAAAGAAGTAAAATATGTCAACAAACTCTTCTTTATTATCCAACTCTGAAAAAAAAATGTGTATACCCTTGACCTAATTTCTCAAATCCCAGTGGTCTAGATGGTTTAAAAATATTAGTCCATGAATGGCTCATGCTCAGCCAGCGTGTCATTTCCCCAAAGCATGCATAGCTCTTCTATATAAGTGCCCATATGTAATCTTATCCTCAAGATGCTTTGACTTGAAATTTTGTTCTTCCCATATAAGAGGAATAAGCCTTCTCTTTCTCTTTCTCCCTATCTCAACAATATGCTAGTATCAAAACCAATTTCACTAAAAATCACACTCATTAAGGTTCTTGCCAAGACACTATTCTGCTTAATTGGAAGACCCGAGCATTTTTCAAGTACGACCCATTCACAAGCTGTTCACTTTTTGATTTCTGCATGCTGTATCCCCTACATTTCCTTTGATTAACTGATAAGTAGCTGTTAAGATATTAAACTCAAACAATACATCAACATTTCATGTCCCACATTACTAGTTTTTCCAATAGTTTTCCAGGGCAATTAGGTTAAGAATGAACAGAAAACAATTGCTTTTCTCCAAAAACCATCTGCTACCCCTGACATTACAATGCTGTCAAACTGTGCCTGATGATTCCTTCCAGTAATATTCTAAGAATGGCAGCTTGATTTATGGCAAGAAATATCCAAGGCACTTTTGCTTTGCTTGAAATGGCTACTAATATAGCTCCTTTCAGGAACAGAGCATGTCCCTAGTCCCAGTTAATCTAGTCACTCATCATGTTGGCGAAGAGTGGATACTTGAGTTCCCTTTCTGAGCCAAGAGTAACACCACAATGGAACCTACAGTGATATCTTTTCAACTGCATAGTTGGTGTCACTGGCTTGTACTTTGGCCTTAATTTGTGGGCTACCAAGAGCCACAGATCATGTTCATGGTCCACTTCATTCATAAGAAATAAGAGTAATCATCACAAATCAGGTTTGGCAACAAATCTCTGGATAGTATGAGACAAATGTATCTCAGGACTAAGATCACCACCAAAACTATTTCTAAGGTGCTGAGGTCTGTCTAGACCAGTGGTAGTAAATCTATGGCACATGTGCCTTGGTGTGTTATTATCACTCAAAGTACTAAAAGGTTTGCCATCTCTGGTTTATTTTTTTTTCCATCCCTGGCTTAGACTCTCTTTTTCGTCTCTTTATCTTACCTCTGAAATAATTATCTTAAGGTCATTTCTCCCCATGTCAGTATTCGAAGTCCCAAAGGTGTGAGTAGCTATTCTCAGGTCCCTTCTCCAGGCTGATCACATGCATGTAGGCTGCTCTGAGCACCATACGGACAGGCCCCTTATCACATATCACACTTAGCACTTCCAAGCCCATGGACCAAGCCTACCAAGAAGTAGTTTCTATCTTTCCACCTTCTTTTTGTGTGGTTCTTGTATTATAAATAAAAATTCAGAAGAGAAAAAGCAATATGCTGTAGCGAAACTTATAGCAAAAACTGAACCTTTGTTGCTGATTTTTAGTTATTATTCCGTTTGTCTTGAGAAGTTGCTCATATGCCAGGCAGTAGAAATACAAATGAAATATGTGCCCTGCCACCAAAGTACTCAAAATCTGCTGTAGGATGCAGATACATGATTCAAAGAAATAATTATCAGGATAATGAGATTTAAAAGGGATTTCAGAACAGAAATGAGACAGTAATTGATTTTTTCTTGGCAAGGGGGGGTGTGCGAAACCTAAATAAGACAGCGAGTGCTGTATATAGACCTTGGAGCATAGAAATAAATAAACAAGGGTGTGGGGGGTGATGGTGCACACCTACAAGCCCGGGACTCAGGGGACTGAGATAGGAGGGTTGAGAGTTTAAGGCCAGTCTGGGGTACACAGTAAGTTTGAGGCCAAAGTGAGCCCCATAGTGAAACCCTGTCTCCAAACAAACAGACATGAAAAAGGCTCAAAGATAGGAAAACAAAGGTTAGTCTCAGGGCTTTCATTTTTCCCCTCACATTACGTGCATAAGCAGCTCTCTAGGACCTCTGCCGCCTCCTTGGTTACCTTTCCCTTGCCTTGAGCTTTGCTCTTACACTCTGACTCTTGAACAAATTTTATTGGGAATATTAAGGGCAACTAAGGGTTAAATTTTATTAGGTCTGTTAAGGGAATCCAAGGACAGAAATCACTTCTTCATTTGTACATCCTTCTACTATTGTTTGTACCTCCCCACTACTGTTTCATCTAACCATTTAGAACTGATACCATTTATACCTGAAAGGTCATCTATCCGCAAAATGCTTAGTTGCTGTGCTAGCCTGTGGGTCTATTGGAAGCTGGTGCTCTTGAAGGGGATCCTGCAAACCCAGTCCCTTCCTGTCTCTCGTTTTGTTTTTCAGCCATTAGGGGGTAAGGAGATTACCTTCACCGTGTGCTTCTGCTGAGACGTATTCTGCTGCCGCAGGACAAGCAACCAAGGACTGAAGCCTCTGAAACTGCGAACCAAAATAAACTTTTCTTCCTTTTAAGTTGTTTATCTTGGGTGTTTTGCACATGGACAGAAAGCTGACTGGTATTAGCACATTAAACTGGGCACTAGGAGTGAAGCTATTACTGTGACTATAACTGAGAGTGTGGTGCAAAAGAGTCTGGAATTGGTTTATGGGAAGAATTTGAAAATTGTGAAGAAGCAAAGCAGAGAAAGCCTAGAACACGGTAAGCAAAGCTTAGTGGGGGAGGAGGACTTCTGAAGAGAGTGCAGAAGACCAGAGCACTCACAGAAACGTAGATAATAAAGGCTGCACTTATAAGATTCTGAATTTAAATGAGGACTTGGGAAATGGACTAGAAACCACTGATGCTATATCCTGACAAAAAACTTGTTGCATATTATCTGTGCCCCAAGACTGTGAGAAGCTAAGTTTAAAGGTGACAAACTAATCTAGCTGGAGGAGGAAATTTCAAGGCATCACAGCATTCAGGCAGTGGCATGGGTATTGCTGATTACTTTTAACTTTTATGAGAATTGAAAGCAAAAAGCAGCTCAGAAAAATCTGCAGTTCAGCCAGAAAAGAAGGATGGAATAATTTGGTCAAGATCACTGGCGCGGCATGGTTGTCCACACGTGTAATCATGGAACGCTGGAGGCAGGAGCTGTAGGAATGTTTGAAGTTGCAGAGTATTCCTGAAAGTGAGAACCATAACAAAGCTCCCATCCTCTTACATTCATTTATTTCAGATATTGTCCCAGTGATGGAAATCCAACAACACCCCCTCAAGGTGATGAAGTAGTAGTATCAGCAAGGTCAGCACTAAGATTTTCTCTGCACTTAAAATGCCGATAGACACAAACTGGAAAAGAACCTGGAGATGCGAGAAAGCTGGGGGTTTAGGGTGGTAGGAAATGCAGACAAGCCCTCTCCTCTCCCCCTCTCTCTTTCTGTCTCTCTTCCTCTCTTCCTTTCTCCCTTCTTTCCTCTCTCTCCCATAAAATTAATTCTTAATCTTTATAAAAGTGGAAAATGTACTTTGACTTTATATTGTTCTTCCTAAATAATGACCAAGATAAAATGAAATATAGAAGAGGCTCAGATCAGTGTGGCCTTTTTAGACAGACAGTGGCATGTGGCAAGGAGATGACTGAAGTTTGTTATTTATTGGGGTCTCCACAGTGTCAGGCAATGAATGAAACACACGTTCTGTTCTATTTCCCATATTCTTTAAATTCATTTAATGTGTGTTGCTAGATTCTGGTTCAAGTGGAAAAAAAATCTCTCAAAAGTTTCATTTTGCATTTATTTATATTAGTCACATCCAACCCTGACAAATACAAAAGAGTTATAAGGAAAACATCTGTGCTCTACTTTTTTTAGTATGTGAAGGTGTGCTCCAGACAATTTATAAATTGTAGGATTTCACAAATAATGTCAATTTGAACACAAAAACATCTACACATAGCTGGGCATAATAGCTCATGCCTATAAATCCAGCACTTGGGAAGGTGAGGCAGGAAGATTTTCAGTGGTTTGAGGAGGCCAAGCTGGGCTACATAGGGAGTTTAAAGCCAGCTTAGACTACACAATAAGACCCCATCTCAACAAAAAGCCTCCACATAACAATATCTGGACTACCTGTGCATAACTTTATAGTTCATTATGCTTTCTTAAACCAGAAATCTCCTTGACACTAATCTTACATTAAATGGCCACCATCATCCAATACCAGTTCTAGCTCCACAACTCACTGAATGCAATTGAAGAATACTTTCTAGGCATACTTCATTTTTTTTTTTTTTTTTTGCGGTACTGGGGATCAAACTCAGGACCCTGCGCTTGCTAGGCAAGCGCTTATTCCACTGAGCTATATCCCCAGCCCCCTAGGCATACTTCAAACCTAACACAGTCCTATAAAGTAGGCACTGCCATCTCTACTTCACAGAGGAAGAACCAAGTGGCCCAGAAGAATGAAATGATTTTCCCAAGACTACTAGGTGAGCATGGTTGTCCACACCTGTAATCCCAACACTTGTGGAAGCTGAGGCAAGAAAATTGAGAGTTTAAACCCAGCCTGGGCAATTTAATGATTTAGCAAGACTGTCTCAAAATTCAAAGTAAAGGACTGGAGGTATAGTTCATGGGAAGGCCCTGGGTTCAATGTCTAGTACAACAAATGAATAAAACAAAACAAAAAAAACCCTTGAAAATTGTATCTATTTGACTATATCCTTCCTAATATGCCCAATATGCCTATTTCTACCCCCACATACATTGAGATTGTCCTTGGTACCTGTTCTGAGTTCAGGAAAATGATCCTGAAAAATCAAGAGAAAACAAAGAGTAGGGTACTTAATATGGTGGTGAGGAGAGGGATTTCTAATCAAAACAAATTCCTTTTGAATCCCTGATGGGCAGAGCGTATACTTTGTGTGTCTGAGCACTGGTGTGATAGATATCATGTGACAAATGAATTAAAATCCCAAAAAGGAAGTTGCCAGTGTGACTATTTATATAGATCTTATTCTAAAAAGTACATCATCCAAATTTTATACTTTTGTTTCTACCCAATTTCTCCCCACTACTCATACCTTCCCCAAGTCCCTTCTGTGATGACATTGGGCATTGTCCCTAACACAGGGAATACTCTGAAAGACAAAAAAAGTGATCAAAACGCATGAAGTGGAAATGGCCATTTGCAAATATGCTTTGAGACTTCTCAGATCTCTTTTTGTCTTGCTGAGAGAGACACTGAGAATGTCTTTTATGATCCCAATGTTGGCGAATACCAAACCCCTAATTTGGCACCAGGATCACAAAAGCAGATATTCAAATGCAAATAGGATGGAATTCACAGATGCAGAGCATAAGATTATTATACAATAAATACAGTAAGATTATCATTTTTTTCTCGAGACCTATCATTATAACTTCTACAAGCAAACATGCTGATTTGGCAAAGCCTTTCAGAACAGGAGGAGCACCACTGTATGCTGCCGCCTGCACACCAAGGGGAGTCTGACTGGGCACTCGTTCAGAAACATCCACTTTTCTCCAGCACAGCCTGCAATTACACCCTTCACTCAACACAGTGTATTCAGCGAGAGTGACCGGGACCAAATACAGCTCCAGGAGGCAGTTTTCTGGAGTGCCGGTCCTCAGTAATTGCTGCAAGCTACAGCGTCATTGTGCATTTATTTAGGACCTACTTTTTTCTTTCCTCTCTTCCTTCTCTCTGCTTCTCTTTACACTGTCTTCTTCATCCTAAAGGAAACTATTTTGGGGGAGTGCTGCCCATCAAGCTTCATGGAAACCATTTCATATTGGGAAAAGATAAGAGCTATTCAGGTAACTGCTTCTCTCTCTTTGCTTCAAAAGGTCATCAGACATTCATATAAATATCTAGTAAATTCTTTATTGTCCCTGAATCAACCAAGAGACAGAGATCATTTTTTTCAAAAGAGGCCAGAAAATAGTGTGTTTTGGATTTAGTTATATCACCAAGGATAGCATAAGTTCTCTCCACCCACTTCTAGAATTTATCTTTTGCTTTTTACTTTTAATCCTGGTTCTGCAGTCCTTAGTTTATGTTAAAGACTAATATTCCCAAGACATCTGGGAATGGTAGGACAATTGCCTTAATATTTAGAGCTTCAGACTCGGATGTCAAGATAGGTGATTTTTCCCCCCTTTTCAGCTACATTTTAGCCACATAATATTACATTATTCACTTTATTTATGTCTATTTTAAACAATTTATACAGAACTACATGCTCCTTATAGAAATTTTGGAAAGGAGAAAAATTAAAATAATTTTTAAAATGTTGCCACTTAAAGACAATGTTGGAAAGGATTTTTATGTATTTACTTTTAGTTATTCTTCAGTTCATTTCTTTATGCAAATTCTACAACAGAGAAATAATATTGAACAGATCATTTGCATCTTGCTTGTATTTATGCTACTGAAATAAAAAACTGTGAGGCATGTGATTTTGGAGGCAAAGTCCAGGGAGGAAAGGAATAGAGAAGAGGCAGGTGGGAAGAGGAGGAGGAAATTTCCCAGCAGCATTACAAATCAACCCAAGATTAGGAAGAATCAATCTACAGTTTTCCTTCTCCATAGGGTTCATAAGATCCTAAAACAAAGCTTATAGAATCCCACAGAATAACAGAGCTGACTAATGGTTACCGAGGGTTGGAAACTGTTAAGAAATTAGAGATTCTAAAGCAATGCTGAGAACACAATTCAAACAGCCGGTGCTGAGCTCAGTAGGGGGAAAAATAAAGTGCACATGGCCTGGAAGACTCGGCAGAGCTGAGGAATTAGAGTAAGTGATGGGGGTGAACTGAACATTTAGAAAGAAAGGGGAAGTGGGGGACTTGCCCTATGGTGAAGGAATATAACTTCAGAGTTCAGTATTTTAAGAATGGAGGTTCTGGGGTACAGGGTGAGCTGTGTGGATAGTACATCGGATTGAATTCAATTAAGGAACTGTGTGTGAGGTCAGGGTGTAACAGTCATACACGGCCATGCCTAAGGCCCCCCTCTAAAATGTTAGCTCCTTAAAGGAAGGGTCTATGTATCCTTCACTATCATGGATCCAGCATTCAAGAGGTCTAGATCATAACAGGAACTTCATGCAAGTCTCTTAAACAATGTAGAGACAATCTGAATGTGTAATGGCATCAAGTTTTGGTAGCTTGATATATCCACTTTCTAACAAGGTGACACATAACAAATGTTTGCATCAGCCTTTTAGGGAATATTATCTGGAAAGGTCTTGACTAAGGTTCTTCTAAGTGCTAGAAGCAACAATAGATGCTAAAGATTTAGAAAAATAAGTTTATTCTTCCAATAAACTTAGAGCATGGGAAATACCAAAAAACAAAACAAAACAAAACAAAAAAAACCCCAAAACCCTATGTACATGCTATAACAGAATAGGCAGAACATGTTCCGGCTACAGAAAATACCCTGAACTCACTTCCAAAAATAATTCCAAAAGGAGGTAGTGATGAAACTAACCTCTGAAGGACAAACTTATCTCAGCAAAGGCAAGGCTAGGTGTGTAGGTGGGGACAACCTATAAATTAGGACCCACACATAGTAATTTTAGCTCAGAGTGAACAGGATGACAGTCACTCTGCAATCAGCTCTGGGTCTGCCGGCATTAATGCTGTTCCCGTGGCGCCAATAACCTGAATGTCTCTTACGTAATGCACAGAAGAATCTTTCTAAAACCAGTTCAGTTCTAAACCTTAGAAATTATCCCCTGGTGGACACAAATGTAAATTTCTGCTGACTATAGAAACATATATTGACTTAGTTTAAAAAGGAGAATATAAATTCCATTTCCCTACTTCCATTAGCACATATAGTATTGATTTTCTTGTTTCTTTAGATTTGACGTGGTAATACATATACGTAATTTTAATATCATTTAAATCTACTTTTAGATTAAAATTTTTGTCCATTGCCATTTTAACAAACATCTCACAATACTAATGAAATTAATAGCAACACTGAAACCATAACCCTAGAAAAGTGTAAAAATTGGGAATACTGCTATTGATGCACCTAAAATATAACGCTTTATATTGGTGTACCTCAGTTTCCCCTTCTGCAATATAGAGCTCTGGTTTTGAAAATAATGTTAAGTTGAATAAAATATCTTTTTGATGATGAGTATAATTCTCAGCAATTTACAATGTATTTTCTTTTCTTTTTCTTTTTTAATATAGTGTATCGTTCTGTCGTCTAGGCTGGCCTTAAACTCACAATATAGCCCAGGCTGGCCTCAAACTTACAGCAATCCTCCTGCCTCAGCCTCCTGAGTGCTAGGATTATAGGCATGCATCATCACGCCTGGCTTTACCATGTAATTTTAAGAATTGGAAATGGTTGACATACTAATTGTACTTCCAAATATCTATTATTCAAAATAATTCTATAAAAGAAGATGCTTTGCGCACCTACATGTTTATCAATTCATTAATAATAGTTAAAAATTGGAAGATTACAGGCATCAGAATAGGAAATAATTGTTATAATATCACATGACATGCTATATTATAAATAATAATATAGCACATTATTATACAGAAAATAAGCATTGTACATTGTGTGAAATGAAACACTAGAAATTATTCCATTTCCTTGTCACCAAGGCTTCCTGTGCATCAGCAGTCACGGTTCCTTTATACCTTTTTGACCTTGGCTATGACAAGGAGACGCCAGGTGCAGGTGTCTTCCTTAGACTTTAGAGAAGCCAAAAGAGAAAAATGTTTCTGCGAAGCACAGCAAGCAGAAAATGACTGGAAATGAGACAGGTTATAGGAACAAGTATCCCAGAGTATTAAAGTGCTGTGAAAATATAAGCTATTGTTATCATACACTGAAGCCCTGTATCATTTTTAATGTCCTTGCTTTGTGTTTGTATTTTGCTCCTGTTCTTTTTATTTTTGTACTATTTTCTTTAAAATAAAAAAAAAATCACTGTAAATAGTGTAGAATTAAAAGTCCTCTGTCCTTAGTGCTCAGGAAAACAATCCAGGACGCGCTCCGCCTGCTAGCCGCAAGCCTCAGAAGATGCTCTGCGAGGAAAAGAAGTCCTTCTTTTAAAATAGAACCAGAGAGCCACCTTGGGTCATCATGACATCTCTGATTCCAGACTTTCTTCTAACTTTAAATGCTATTTGATGTTTTTGCCAGAGATGACTTGTGGAATGTTCTGAGACCAGTTTGGAATTTTATTTATAAAATGGGATTCGTTTCAATAGGCACACTGTCCTGAGCATCTCCTGAATGGACGGATTGTCATCAGAGCCTTCCCCGGTCGTCCGTCAGCCGCAGGAAGGGAGCCACCCAGGATGAGGCCCAGCCAGCTTTTCCTTTTGGAGACTAAAGCACCCCTCTCCAGTCTTCCAGTATCTTAAACCTAGCTTTAGCATATAGTGGAAAGAAGGGGTGGGAGATCCACATGGATCTGGTCTGGACGAATGAAAATAGAAATTAGGAAAGTGGGAATGAAGACACTGATTGAAGCCAATTCCCCAAGCCAACATCCAAATATAGGCCTATTTAAAAGTAGACCAGAGTTGACAAGGCAGAGATTTTCCTTTTTAAAATCTGAAAAATGAATTGCCAGCAGTGCCAAATATTAAACAGGAAATACAGCATCCAAGGATGTTTATGTAATGGAATTATGAAAATAAACATTTTCCTTATACAAAATGCTCTATGCAAAACATTAGCATCACAGTAAGCAAAATATACTGATATCACCCAGACCTTAGTTCACTAATGCACCACCAAATCACATAAGCCCCTCCCCAACCAGCTTCAGCAGCCACATCTGTAAAACAGAAAAAAATGCCATCTCTAGCTGTAACTGTATCTGTAAACAGGACTTTCTACCAAGTCACTATGAATTCAGAGAAATATAAATATCCCTTGTTCTAGGCCAGTGGTAGCAAGCCCTCTCTGTTGGCACACAAGTCAAGTTACCCCAGCAGCTGAGCTTCAAATAACAGTTGCTGTTTTTTTCTTTCCTATTTAATTGCGGTGTCGCCGCTCGGCGATAACTAAGTGGGTTTGGGTTGCAGTTTGGGTAACTGGTCTCTAATAGTTTCACCATCACTGCTCTAGGCTAAATATTAATACAGAGCAGAATAAATGCAAATAATTTATCACTGGGAAACTGGCAAGTACAATATAGTTCTGACAAATGGGCATCTTGTCTTTCTTGAAGGCTCAACTTTAACCACATGGCAGAAGCAAACAAAATGAAATTCTTCAATTCTATAACTGGGCCATTATTTTTCTTGGATGTTACTTTCCTTTTCCAAATGTTCACAGATGCAGCAGGCAAATAAAATTAATGCTTGCATTTTATTATGTCAAATTACAGAAGAAATAAAACAAAACAGATGAATTAATTTTCTTTCCTTTCCTAATCTTCAGTCTTATAGCCTGCTCTTAAATTTTTCAAGTTCATTTTTTCTTGAGTTATTTGTACTGGGAAGTTGTCTGAGGTTCATATATGATTTTTCTGACTTTTTCTCCATTTTCCCATATGCTATAAGAAAGAACACTTC
This sequence comes from Dinomys branickii, assembly GCA_004027595.1. Lineage (NCBI taxonomy): Eukaryota > Metazoa > Chordata > Mammalia > Rodentia > Dinomyidae > Dinomys > Dinomys branickii. The sequence continues at coordinate 14,481 of PVLD010020154.1, forward strand.
CACCTAAAGGAGGAAAAGAATTAGTAACAAATTTTCCAGCATTTCACAGTGTGGTAAGCTAAATTATGACATTCCAAGGATGTCAACATTTCCAATCCCCAGAATTAGTGACAGACACTTTACATAGCAGAAGGAACTTCACAGATGAGAGTAAGGATTTTGAGAGGAGGAGAGGATCCTGGAGTATATTGGTCTAACTATAATCACAGGGGTCCTTGTAAGAGAGACAGAGGAGATCAGAAGAGAGAAGGTGATGTGGTAATGGAAGCAGAGGCCCAGGTGATACCAGTCCTGGAAGGGAACCATTAGCTAGGTACATGGAAATTCTCTAGGAGCCACAATTGACAAAGAACAGACTCTCCCTTAGAACCGTCAGAAGGAACACAGTTCTGCTAACACCTTAATTTTTGCAGCAAACATCAACTTTCAGATTTCTGACCTCTAAAACAGCAATGTAATAATTTCTTCTAAGTTCATGGTGATATGTTAGAGCTGCAATAGGAAATTATTACAGTGACCCTGAAATATTCCCAATCTCTAAACCAGTCCAGATAGATAAATGCTAAAAATTCAGAGCAACAGAAGCATAACATTAATATCAGATTTACAAGGGAAGGAATCAAGCTCTTGATCATCTCCATGAGCTTATTCCTTTGACAATTCTTATCCTATTCATGGATTTCATTTGACTAATAACCTAACCAGCTCTTTGAAAGGCCAGTGAGCTCATGGGAAATTTACTATTCTAAAACCAACCATGCTCTCTCCAAATGATTTCATCAATGAATCAGGCAACACTATAGAGAGGGCTGGGGAAGGGAAGATTCCCAGTGAGCTGCAGAGAGGTAGACATACACAGCTAGGAGGAGACAGCACCAAACTCTGAGATCTCAGATACCCGGTACCCTGTCCTTTATGGGTATGGGTAGCTGTGTGAAGTACCTCTCAGAGACAGGACTGTTCAGAGCTGCCTAGAATGAGAACTGGAAACAGAATCACAGTCTTTAGATTACCCATAAGTTTAAGAAAAGCCAACAACATCACTTCTCAGCCTTTCGGCTAAGAGCATGTGAAGAAAAGCCAACATAAGTTGCTAGTTTCAGAACCAACTCAGAAACGACTCACAAACAAGAACCAGTTCAATTAAAAGCATAGATTTTACAATTGGATAGTTCCAGCTTTATTTAATCCTTAGCTGTGTATACCACCCTGGACAAATTATTCTTTCTTAAATTCAATTTCCTTGTCATAAGAATGGATATAATAACATTTACCTCATAGGTTTATGAGGATTAGTGAAATAAAGTACACCAAGGGATTAGTGTCCAGTGAAAGCTTAATAAATGGTAGTGATTATAGTTAATTTTATTCTCAGAATTCCCTGGGTTGCATTTTCCACAATGCACCTAGAGGAGCCAATGCATACCTCTGCCTTAACCTCATTTTCTTAATGTTATAGATGATATAAATATAAAACCCCCCAAAGCAGAGACTCAGTCTCATTAACTGTTTTATGCTTAGTGTACAGAACAATATCTAGCCTATTTGGGGTTCTCGCATTTTTAATAAATGTTTATGAATTAATCTGATGTGTGAGTTCAGAAGGATCTGAGACATCAGCCACAATCTATAATTATAGAATTTTTCCAACTGTGACCATTAGGTGGAGAGATAAATTAAGTGAGTCATAACCAGCATTTGTTTTCAAAGGAAAAAATAGAATAGAAAATATCAGAGCACAAAACACATAGTAAAGTATTGCTACATGAAATTGTTATTCGTTACATGTAATTGTACTTGGCTGCAATGTAAAATACATTTGTACTGTAGGTAAGGGTTTTAAAAAGTGTGAACATTCTAAGGGTTCCATCTCACCAACATTTGCTATTTTCTAACCTTTTGATTTCAGCCATTCTGATATGTATGTAGCACCGTGGCACTGTGATTGAATTTGCATCTGCCTGATGACTAGTGATACGGAGCACCTTTTTCACTACCCTAGAGCATCTGCTTTAGAAACCTCTTTTGTAATCACTTTAGAAAATAATTTGGCAGTATTTACCAAAGCTGGACATGCATTGTTTGTTATTCAGTAATTCTGCTCATTTCTTTACCCAAAAGAAATTTGTACATATGTTCACAAAAAAATTATACAAAAATGTTCATAGCAATTTAACAGCCCTAAGCTGGAAATTGTCCAAATGTCTCTTGAGAAGAGAATGGATAAGTAAATCAATATATTTACATTTGATAAAATCCTACTGAGAAGCAAGAATAAAGGAACTACTGTACACAATGTAGAAGAATCCCAAAAGCGTAAGATTAAGTGAAAGGAGTTGGATGAAAAGCACAGAGCGAACAATTTCATGTACATAAAGTTCAAAACTATGCAAAAGTCACCTATGGAGTTAAAAATCATGATAATGGTTGTCCTTGGAGTCAGGTAAACACTTAAGGGGTACCTGTCATGTCCTCATTCTTGATCTAAGTACGCACTACGTGGATATTCTCAGTCTGTGGAGTTAAATGGACTGTAAACATATAATTTACAATTTTCTGAATTATTCTGGATTTGTCTAAAATTGTTATATATAAATATGTTTCTTAAAGTTAACAAATAATATTTTTGAGGTACTGATGCTGGAATCTAGAGCTAGCACATGATTACATTTTTTTAAGTTGTGAGAAGCACTGATGGAGAGCAAAAACCCCTAACACTCCTTCTCACTGCAGCAAGCGGCCATCTGACTTTTGCTTCAGTAGCTCCAGGATCAGAAATCTCTTTACTAAAGGACATAAAAGAAGAAAAAGCCGAGTGTGGTGGTACACGCTGTAATGCCAGCATTCAGGAGGCTGAGGCAGGAGAATCACTGGGAGTTCGAGGCCAGCCTGGGCTAAAAGTGAGGTCCAGGCCAGCCTGAACTGCATAGTGAGACCTTGTCTCAAAAAGACAAAAAACAAAAAAACAAAAACCTCTTCCCTGCTGTGGTAGCTCACTGTTTAGAAAGCTCTCTCCTTGCTAAGACTTGCCTCTCACAACCCCAGAACTTTCTCCTATCAGTTCAGATCTTTGAAGAGAACTCCCTTCTCCCAGTCTTCTCCAGACCAAGGAACTCCAGGGTCTTTGACCAGCACCAAGGGCATGGCTTTGAGTCTTCCTGTATTTCACGGTGCTTTTTCCATTGAGTGATTCCCTAGGTGGAGCCAAGTCCTCTGGAGGAGAGGAGTGGCCTGAACAGAGGAGAAAAGGGCCAAAATAGGGACAACACTTAGACATCCCCCAAGTACATTTCCTTTGTCAACGTGTCCCATGCTTCACTAGGCCATCTTTAAATTCACACTAAACTGTTCACACCATGGAGCTTAACAATAAACAAAAATGGTTTAGGTCTTTTTCCTAACTGTTGAACCTCAAATTTAATTCTGCTTGTGGGGTCTTCACTGTCTCAGGAGCCAGAACCTTTGTAGGGCCCCACTCCAACTCTCCAAGGCTCAATCCTAGAGGTGTAAGAGTGGCTATTATGGAAACACCTCTGGAATAATAGAGCCTCCCCACCTGCACTCCCCCTAAAAGAAAAATTAAGTCCTTCTCCTTACCATTCCCTGAAAGGAACTTTATTTTAAAGTATATTTTGGGAAAGGAGCCGGAATGGAGGAAACAACATCAAGCATCTCCAAAATCTGACCCAAGGACAGACTGTCACCCAGCCTGACTGAGCTTTGTGGAGTGCCCTGATCCCCTCTCCTTTCCTCTCTCAAAGTCACGCCAAACGAAAGCTCTGGAGGTGAGTGCTGCCGGGCTCTGCTCAACCGATCTTTTGCCTTTGTGTAACTAGGAGACGATGAGGTCGAGGAGGAAAACGTGCCAGGGTGAGAATGACTTTGATACTGTTCAAAGTAACGGAAATCAAAGGTGCCCCTAAGGAAAGACCTACAAGGCTCCCTCAAGTTTGTAGAAAAGAGAACCCTAACACCAGGAAACGACAGAGACATTTATACCAAAACTTCCAGGCAGCCTCATTGGATATTTTTAACAACAAGAGTGGGTAGAAGGAAGATTCATTAAGCAGGGGAACCACCAGAGAGCAGAACATGTGCAGGAGGACAGGGAAAGGTGGGCTGGGAACCTAGGAGGGGACAGAATAGAACGGAGAAGCGGTCAAAGGCCCCCAGGGGCAAGAGGCGACCTGCCCCTCAGGGCACGGGGGAGGGGTGACAGGGACCCGGAGTCCCGAATACAGACGCGGCAGAGCAAAGCAGCTCACCTACCTCGCCCACGTCCGCTCCATTTTCCAGGCGCTTCCCTTACCCTCGGGGCGCTCCTCACCCGGGCGCGGAAGCCGCCTGGGAGAATGAGGCGCCTGCCCCTGGACTCGCCAGTGCAAAAAGCCCCAGCTTCTTCTTCCCCAGCTCCTTGTCTCTGCGTGGTCCTCGGCGGAGAGGGCTGTGCCCTGCTGCTTCAGGAGAGGATTAGGCGCGGAGACCTCGGCTAACGGTGCCCGCGGCCGGCACAAGGGAGGTCTGTTCTCCGAGGCGGCGGGCGCGGAGCGGCGCCGGCCTTTGGGGCGCGGGCGGGCGGGGCGCGCTCTCTCCCGGCTGGCACGCGGGGCTCCGCACCAGCTGAGCTGCGACCGCGGCCGCGGAGGCGGGGCTCCCGGCGGCCGGTGGGCTGGGCAGAGCGGCCCAGGTGACACGCAGCGGGCCTGCCGGAACACGCCCTCTGCTCCCGCAGGAGTGGTGTCAGACGGGCTGGGGGCTCAGAGCACAGCTCCTCGGCCTCTGCCCCCTCCCACCCCGACGAATCGAACCAGCCCACTGGAATCGAACCAGCCCACTGTAGGGAGACTCGTGGGGGAGGTCCTCCAGTGGGCCTGCAGCACCCACTCCAGGCAACTGGGCACAAACCTGGCTGAACGCTGGACGCTCACAGGACACAATGTTATTTCCCTAGTGATATAACATGCTATTTCACCTTTAATCTAGGCACAGTGATCGTCGTCCGAAGGGAGGGAGGCGTGCTCATGAAATCTTGCAAGCTTAGACTGTCTCCATCTCAGACCTCCCCCGATTTCTTGGTGTTCCACCTCCTTCTTTCCCAGTTTCCACAGCAACTGAGCTCTACCAGAAGCCCCAAGGAGGAACTTACAAGAACACTGGAAAGCTTTAAGTCAGGACTCCGGCAGGCCTGGAATGTCCCCCGCGACTACTAAAATCATGGCAAAGTCCCTTTGAAGACAGCACTGCTTCGCACCTCTGCCATCTACTTAAGTACCAAGGTTTAAACAAGTTAGGCATGCCATAATTAGAGTGCTTACCGCTGAAGCTTCTTTAGCTCTGAACTGAAACCCTTTTTATGAAGTGACGTAATCACTGTTATTATTAGCATTGCCACTGACCTTTTTTAAATTTGCAAAAATCTTCACAGTGCCTCTGTCTGGCAATGCTGATGTAATTGTACTGATTACAGATGGTAAATTTGAGACCGTGAAGGCTCAGAGGTTCTGCTGAGGGTCTGATGTAGGTTCCCTTTGCATGGCACAATCCCAGAGGCAGGAGGTTCTCTGCAATTCTAAGGAAAGGACCCACGAGGCTTCTCCAGAACGAATCTATTCTCTCAGGCAGCTTAGGAGTCTGACTCAGGAGAGACACGGCATGCCAAGGTACGGGTGAAACTGTGGGCATCTAGATTACTGGGGCAAACTGTCATCTTGCTTCCAATATCCCCAATTACCATGCAAAGCAGCAGTGGGTAAGACAGGATAACAAAACATGTCCAAGCATTTGAAACTTTAGAGGAACTACCTAGAACGTTCCTAGTCTAGAATCCTCTTAACTCCAACAGGCCATGCTGCTCCTGAGTTTAGACTGTTACCAGGAAAAACTTTAATGTTCAGTCTGACCTTAGGCAAGGCTCACAGGCCACCTGTCTTGAAAAGAATCTCCTGTTGTTTCTAAGGGAAAAAAAGGCAAGAGAGTCAGATTGCCATTCTCCATACCAAAGTTGGTGCTATATTTAGTTGTGTCTCAAATCAAATTATGGACTACTGAATTGTAGAAAGGAACTCTGTCTGCAGTCTATGGCTAGACATAAATTGCATTCAAGAAATGATAGTACTAAGGAACTCTCCGAAGTGAAGCTAAGAAATGGACTCATCCGTTTTTAAAATAACTTTAAAAAAACTATTTTCAAGAACATTTGTCAAAAATACAGAAAATACTGTTGTTTGTTGAGGTTTTCTGCCAGTCCCTTAAAAATGTATGTTTTAATTCAAACAGTGACTCACAAGAGTACATTTTAAAGAAAGGAAATTAATTTTTTTCTATAAAGCTATTGTCAAAAACAATTTTGTGTTAGATTTAAGAAGAAAAACACTCACCCATATAACCACTCTAGCACAAGTGTTTTTCTCCCTAATCCCTCTAGTCATTATCTATATATAACACATGCAGATTTACATAGTTATAATACAATTAGAAATAAGTGTGCATTTTCCTTTTATTCACCTATTAAGTACTTGTCCATGATTTTAAAGTGTTCATATTTATTATTCTGAATATTCTATAATATTTTATATCAATAGAACCATAGCCTAGTAATACCCTATTATTGCAGTAACAGTGTTGATAATATTCAACTCTAAGAATTAATAATTTGATGAATTTCGTGAGTTATGCTATGGTTTGAATATACGAACTCCTCCCAAATCCATGTGCTGGAACCAGAGTGTGATAGTAGTAAAAGCTGGAGCTTTTTAGGAAGTAATTAAATCACAAGCACTGCACTCTCAGGAATGGGATTATACTCGTATAAAAGGTGTTGAAGGGAATGTCCTAGTCCCTTTTGTTCTTCGGTCCTTCTAGCCTCAGGAGGACATAGCATTTGTTCCTTCCGGAGGACACAACGACAAAGAGCTGTGTGGAGAGCAGAGAGCAAGTCCTTACTAGGGATTTAAATATGCTGAGCTTTTATCATGAATTTACCAGCTTCCACACTATGGGAAATAAATCTCTATTATTTGTAAATCACCCAGTCTAAAGTATTTGTTTTAGTGGCAAGAAGAGACTAAGAAAAATTGTTTCCTTGGGATAACCTCCTAGGCATGGGAATGTTACAATGAAAGAATTCTAATATTCTGACCTTACATATCCTCAACAGAGCTAGAATTTATCCTTTTTGCCTTATTTAATTGGAAAATAATTTAATAGTTATACTTCAGCTATATCTATATCTATATCTAGTAAATAAATAAGCACCAATTCATTTTTCTTTATATTTCTTAGGGCATTAACTAGGGAAGCTCCTTTTTTGTAGGCTTACTTGCACACCACTACCTGGAGCGGGTGGCCTTCATGAAATGCTGCTGTGCTGAGGCACTCAGTCATCTTTTCTGCTGAAACAATTGAGTTTAACAAAGAGCAGCCAAATCTTGGGATTATACATGAGATATTTATTTTGTACTCAGGAATGTATGATATGGGTAGGAATTGGTTGGGCAGTTTAAGTCCATTTCATATATCTCTTATTTTAAAACCCACACTGAAGAAGCAACACCACTTGAGGAACTTTCCTCTCATTGCGGAGTGCATGGTTGTAAGAAAGTTGGCAGAGACTCCTGGTATCACTTCCACCCTCTGCTCAGAACGAGCATACTATCCCTTCTGCCATGTTCCATGCGGCAAAGTCATATGGCCAAGTCTAAAGTCATTAGCAAAGAAAAATGCAGTCTTCTCAGGGAGTGCAGAAGGGGAGAATATTTACTGAATAAGAATATGATCTATCAGTTACCGTTTGTAATGCTATCTGACTTTTCATCACACTTTTCTTCTTGGGAATATATGTTAACTTTATCTTCTTCACCCCTTTTAAAATTAGTTGTAGATTTTGGCCAATGAAATGAAACTTGCTTTGGCCTTTGAAATGTGAGAGGAAGTCTCATGTGGTCATTTCTATGTAGAATAGACATATTTTTCAAGAGCCACAGCACAGTTGACTATCATCAATTTCCAATGATCTACTAATCCCTGAAGATTAATACATATTGAGATGAAGTTTTCATCAGCTTGGGTTTCTGAGGTACTGTTATGGTCAGAGCTTCCTGTTGACCCAAATAGAATGTGTTACCACACATACGGCAAAACATGTTTTTACGAAGTTATTGAGATTTAGAGATTTGTGAGTAGGGCATAACCTGCATATTCTGGCATGTTGTTTTTTATTTCCATTCTGAGACTCGGGATAATTACATAGAAAGTTGTACATGTTCCTGCTTGTATATCTGCTCCCAGGATTTTGAATGAGAACCCAAATAATCTTGGTGAATAATGTATACAAATTAAGCCAAAATGATTGGAGTATGTTATACGCATGTACAAAACTGCCAAAACGAAGCTCATTAATCTATTTAACCAATATACTCTGTCAAAAAAGTTAATAGAGGGTTCCATAGTGTAATGGTTAGCTCTCTGGACTCTGAAAAAAGTTATTCATAGATCAGTTTTGTTGTTCTTTTCTGAATGTACTGCTCTTGATTTGGTCAATTGATTGTACATTGGGAAATACTTGAATTGATTATAAGGGACAAAAATAAATAAAATGTCAACATCTTATTATTCAGTGCAAAATATCTCAATGTTACTTTTACCTCCGTTTTGTTTTTGTTTTAGGTGCTGGTGATCAAACTCAGGACCTTGCACTTGCCAGGCAGGTGCTGTGCTGCTGAGCTATGTATGCCCAGCCCAACCTTCCTTTATTTTTTTAAAACTTTCTTTTCTTTTCTTTTTTTTTCTCTCACTCTTGATTCTGAATGAGCAGGATTATTGATCTAGATACGGGTCACTGTCAGACTTCTAAGGCAATAATAAAAGTATCTACTTTTAATACATCTTTGCCAGTCTTTTCTAAAAGCTTTGTATTAACGCCTTTCATCCTCACAGTAATCTTGTTACACTGACTCTAGTTACTTCTATTTTTAAAATAACTAATGTGGAGCACATGGAACTAAAATATACTGCTTAACTTCACAAAGCTGATAGATGGCAAAGCTGAGATTTGAAATCAATCAGCTTAGTTCCAGAATGTTTTTTGTAATCATTATGCAGTTTCCCTGACCTGAACACTTAACATTCTGTTCATATTCAGACAGGAAGACAATTATGTCTACAATATCTGCCCTTCAGTGATCGCTGCAGTTTTATTCAGTTGACCTGGTTAGTCAGTTGATGTTTCCTTGGTCTCTGACACCTCCATGTCTATCTTTCCAGTACTAGGTTTTTAAAAAAAATCTTTCTAGGCAGAGAAGAATCATTTTGAGATCAATGATACCATGTCTGTGGTAAAGATGCAAATTCTTGGCTACTTTTCCTATCAAGAGATAGAATTTAACGCTTTTCTCTTTCATTCATGCTGCCCTAAAGTATTCACTTAACCAGCAGAATACAGCTGAAGAGATGTCAAACTGCCAAACCTACATCATTTTTAAAGGAGCTGCACAGCTTCCACTTGAGACTCTTAGGACACTGGCTTTTGAAACCCTGAGCTCCCAGATAAGAAGCCAAAAACCTTGCCTAGAGAAACATTGCTAGAGAAAACATTGTGGAGAGGCCCTTAGATTACACAGAGAGGATGAGAGGCTTAGTTGAGCCCACTATCAAGCAGCCTCCAATGAGGCACCAGACCCATCTGTCAAGCCATCATCTACCTGCTGGGCAAAACCGAGCAGCCTAAGAGTGACCATGATAGAACACACCTTCCCTGCTAAACTGTGCTGGGGTTTTGATCCCCTTCTGTCATGATATAATAAAATATCTGTTGTGTGAAGCCATAAATAATGAGTAGTTCATAAATACTAATAGATCATTGGAACCAAATTTGGTACCTTAGAATGGGGTGTTGCTGTTACAAAATATCTAAAACAGATAGCAATGACTTTGGTATCTGGATGCCACAGAAGTTGGAAAGGTTTCAGAAAAAGTATTAGTGAAATCAGGGAGGAGGACATTGAAGAGGTTGCTAGGGAGATTATAAAGGACAGTGAAGAAAATATTGCAAGCTTTCTGCCTCTGTATAATGCAGGTCATTTGGGGGTGGGGGAATGACCTGCATTATGCAGAGGCAGAAAGTTTACAAAAATCATTGACTTTAGTGTGGAAAACAAGAAAAAGTACTCAGTGAATTTGGCTAAGGAGATTTTTAGGCAAAAATTTAAAAGTGTTAATGTGTTTCTTTAAGCCATATTATGATAGAGTAAGGATAGAAAAAGATAGACTTAAAAGAAAAAAAGTCATTCAGGTTTTGAGCAGCATTTACAAGATGTATAAAGAGCGAGGACTTGCTAGGTTCAAATACTAAACTGCTTTCCATCCCTAGTTTCCAAAGATAGCAAAAGCTTTCAAAATAAGAAATGGCTTCAGGGCAAAAATAAAATCTTAGCTGGGTTTGGTAGTACATACCTATAATCCCAGCATTCAAGAGGCTCAGCAAAAGGATCACAAGTTTGAGCCCAGCCTGGGCAAGTTAGCAACTTAGAAAGATTCTATCAAACTTGTAATACGAAAAGTAAAAAGCTGGAGAAAGAGGTCAGTGAGAATGCCCCGGGCTCAACCTCAAATATCACAGGAAGAAGAAAGAGAAATAGGTGGAAAAGGAGGGGAGAAAGAGGAGAAACCCTTAAAGATTTTAAACGAGTTGTACTAGCCTAGATAAAAGGGCTCAACAGAATGAAAGGACGCCTTTCTTGTTGCGAACTCTCTATACCACACAGTGTAACAATTACATTGTACAGATGCTATAGTGGTAGTCGGATCTTGCATTTCTCACAAACTCCATGTGCTACTGGTTACCTCAAAAGCCCCTTGTATGCAACACATAATATTTACATATAATCTATGCACATTCTCCTATATACTTTAAATCATCTCCAGATTGTAAATGTCTATAATACTCACATGGTGTTTGTCAACTTTCCATTATTGTGACAAAATACGTGAGATAATCAATTTAAAGGGAAAAAGAGTATTTCAGCTCATGGTTTCTGAAGTTTCCATTTATAGTCATTTTGTCCTGTGACTTGGGCCTGTAGTAGTAGCGAATCATGATGGGAATACATGGTAGAGGAGGTCTATTCACCTCTTGGTGGCCAGGAAGCAAAAAGAGCGTGAAGGGGCCAGAGTTCCCATAGCCTCTTCAAGGGTGTGCAACCAACCTGACTTCCTCTCACTAGACCCCACCTATAAAAGTTTCCCTGGCCCCTCTCAATGGTTCCACTTGCCGAGGCCCAAGTCTTTGTGAGAAGTTCAAGATCCAAACTACAGCACCATTATGCTGCATATGCCATGGAAATCGCTGTTACAGTGTGTTATGTTGTTCAGGGAATCATGGCAAGTGGGGAAAGTCTGTGCATGTTCGCATGCACACGTTTCCCCCCAGATATTTCCTGCAGATGTGGAACTGACAGGTACAGAGAACTGTGTAATGAAACTGGACTTTCACATGGTAAAAAAAGTCTAGTAGAGTTCACATAAATTCAAGTCTGTTATATGTATTATCAGCCCAATGGAGGAACCTAAGTAAAACTATGGCTTGGATGAATGGGTGGACCTGGTCACCAGGCCATTCAGGTAACCTGGAGAGAAATGGTTGTAAACACGTAGATAGATGCTCTGCCCCTGAGTAGCTGGAGCACAGAAGGGGTGGGGAGGCTTGTGGCTCTGAGCACTATATATATAGAAGGCAAAGCATCAGCTGTACTTCAGAGCTACAGAGGTCAGGGCCAGGAAAGGTTTATGAGAGAATGGAAAACAATCCTTAGGATAAGCAGAAATTCTTATGTGGCGTCAGGGGAGCTTTATAAGAGACTTTATTCCTAACTGAACAGGTGGGGTTCAGAGGTAGCTACTATCCTAGAGCTTAATTTTATTCTTACAAGCTGATAAAACTCAGGAACTATTTGGCTAAGTTCATTGAATTCAACTTCACTTCAATGAACACCTAAAGAGCATGTGCTTTATATATTGTGCCATATGTGGTATTTAAACATGCCAGAACACTGCTGTGCGAAACTTGAGTCATTTACGGGAAAATAGATGCACCTTGAGACCATACTAGTAAGTGAAATAAATTGGACACACAAGCTTAAATAGTATACATGAAACCCAAAATACAAAGAACAAAAACAAAATGCCATGTATGGTGGCACTTGCCCATAAGCCCAGCACTTGGGAGACTGAGGCAGAAAGATTGCTGCAAGTTGGAGGCCAGCCTGGGCTCCAAAGTGAGTTTAAGGCCAGGCTGGATTACATCGTGAGACCCTGTCTTAATCAATCGATCAATCAACAGCAAGATAGAAGATAGGGAATAGAAGTAGAGAGGCTGTGAAAGGGGCAGGACCAAGGGTAGAGGAAGGAGGAGGGAAGTGGGGGTGGGAAAAGAATCAAGACTATGTTGTACACATGTATCAACTCCCTATGGGGACTGTAATTATTCTGCACTGAAGACTCACACTAAGAGAAATAAAAATTACAAAAAAGGTTTTTTAATTAAAAAAATAAAATCTAATATGGGAGGCCAGATAAGCATTCATCAAACCATAATACAAATCAATTTGTATCAAGTGCTACAATAAAGCCCACAATGCAGAAATAAAGAAAATACTTAATTAAATTTAAATTTATTATTGTAAAATTCTGTGCTTTTTATTAAACTTTTAATAACTTGTTTTAATCATTTTACAATATATATATGTATCAAAATGTTAATCGTATCTCATGAATTGATACAATTACTGGCAACTAAAATTGTTCTTAAACCAATTAACAAAAAAGGTAGCATTGAGAAGAATTTGAATTTTCGCTGGTAGAAGAAAAAATGTTCCATGATTCCCCTCGGAGGCTGTGTAGGGTTGCATTCATCTGGAAGGGCAATAGAGTATAGCCAGTGTCACTGGTAGGCAACAACTCTACGATCTTGATTGAGTTAATAAAATTCTGCTTTGTATTGGTGTGTGTGTGTGTGTGTGTATGTGTGTGTGTGTGTGTGTGTGTGTGTGTGTGTGTGTGACATTGGGGATTGAACTCAGAGGTGCTCTACCACTCAGCTACATCCCTAGCACTCCTGTATCTTTATTTTTATGATACTGGTGATTGAACCCAAAGCCTTAACAGTGAGCTACATGTCCACCCCTTTTTATTTGTTCATTTTTTAAAATTTTGAGGCAGGGGCTTCATAAATTGCTCAGGTGCATTTCAAACTTTCAATACTCCTGCTTCAGCCTCCCAAGCAGTAGCAGGAATTACAGACCTGTACGTGGCAACCATTTATAAATGTTAATATAATAACTACCTGATAGGGTCATTGTGAGAACAAAATGTGATTATATGTGAAATGTATTTAAAAGTGTTTAATTTATTATTCAACATACTATAAGCATTATGTAAATCATAGCTTTTTTTCATTAATATGTGCATACCAGGCAGAATTCTAACCCTAGACAATAGTTGTGATATTTAATTTCAATTCTGCTTTAGCTTCTCTCCTGGGCTGGGCCACCAACCCAGATTTTCCATTTTACTGCTTCCTCATTTATCATAAAGATCAAAGATCTGACAAGGAAGTTGAATTAGTGAGTTCTCTAAGGACCAGAAAATATATATTTCTTCCCTTTATTTCCCAACTTTCTTCTCAAGGCTTTCTGGCATGGTGTGTGTGTGTGTGTGTGTGTGTGTGTGTGTGTGTGTGTGTGTGTAAGAGAGACTTATTTCCTTCCCAAGTAACCGAGCCTGTCAGCTGTAACAAAAAGCCCTAAGGAAAGGGATTATGACCAAGCCTCCGGACAGCTGGTGGTAATTTACTGATACAATCTCCCTCATCCTCTCAACACCCACCATTTATGTGCATATGATGTGGGGGAGGGAAATGTATGCAAATTTCTCAGAAGGAGGTTGGAATAGTGAGGAAAGACTTGTGTGTATCATCTGAATAAATTCCTTGTTTTGAAAAATATATCAGGTCTTACAAAACTGAACAGCAGACTGGTGTTGGGTTCAATAAATAAATTTCTGGAATGAAACAATGCAGAAACAAATTCATAGCTTCCAAGCATTCTTGACAACATCATTAAAGCCTGGGTCACTTTCTAACGGTGGCAAGTAATGCCAGTCCAAGCTGGTTTAAAAATCCATTAGGATGATAACAAAATGGAATGCATTGGCTGGATTTTTAATTAGAAAAATATTGGATTAGCCAGGCATGGAGACACATACCTATAAACCTAGTTGTCTAGGAGGCTGAGATAGGAGGAACACAAATTCAAGCCCAGTACAGGCGACTTGGTGAGACTTTGGCTGGAAATGATAAATAAATAGAGGGCTGTTGCTCACTACCAAGGACCTTGGTTCAATACTCAGAAAAAAATATGTATAGTTTAATTAAATTTTAGAAAAATATTGCCAAGGACAAGATAGCCATATGATCCTTGCCTTTTTCTTATATCATATTACCTACTAGCTTATATTTGAAGATAGATTAATAGGTGCTATAGGTAGGTAGGTAGATAGATAGAATATATATGAAACTTAACCTTGATCTTTATTTTTTAAATTAATTAATTTGCTTTTGGAAAGAGGGTTGAGACAAGATCCCACTCTGTAGTCCAGGCTGGCCTTGGGCTCACTATGTAGCCTAGGCTAGATGAAGACACTGATCCTCCTGCCTCAGCCTCCTGAGTGCTGGGATTACAGCATGCGCCACTACTCCCAGAAACATTGATTTTTAAACTATTTTCCTTTGGAATAAAATTTTAAACCTATAAAAACTCCAAATAGCACAATAAAGTATTGTAAATCCTTCACTAGACTGAGGAGTTGTTAACATTCTGCACTTTTGTTTTCTATGTATACACAAGCACACACACAACTATTGCTGTTATTACAATGAGACTCTTGAAGGTAAGATGCAGATTCTTCATCCCAAAATATTTCAGTCTATATCTCCAAGAATAATTAAAATATTAAACAACAATGACTATGACCAACCCCTGGGTCAGTTTTTATGACTATTAAGCAGAATGCTTCATGTGATAATCTCAAGTATCTCCTGTCAATTATCTAACCTTATCAGCAGCTAAGATTTGGCTCACACCTGCATAACCAAGAGGGCTCCTCAAACACTCTCAGGACAAAGGAAAAAGAGACAATGAAGGCAAATTCTTTCTTTCACTCAAAACTACTGGAAGCCAATTTCTTGGCAGTCTAGAACAGCTGTTTTGTTCTTTCTTCCAGCTGGCAAGGGCTCAAAAATATTAAGAAATAGTCTCAAAAATCCTCACCGCAACCAAGAACAGATCTTAATGAGGAAACAAAAATCTCACATCATATACTCACTTTTACTTTCATTTTTTATTTTAGCCTATAAAAAATGAAAATAGTGAGTTATCAAGTTCAGGAGCAAATGTTGGCTATTCTTGACAAAAGGTCATCAAACCTCAACAGTCCTTCATCCTTGCAAAATTCAAGTGAGTACGATGGAACTAAGAGTAAATCTCATTGTTAACTCATGCCGCTTTGGGAAAAGAACAACATCCAACATTAATCATTAGCATTCTTTTTGATCAAAATGATATTTTAATCAGGTGGAGTATTTCATTTGTAGGCTAGCTTGGTACAAGTTCAGAAACATTCAAGTTGGCTCTAAATCAGAGCTTGCAGGATATAGAAAAGAATAATTGCAAGCCTTGGCTTTGATTAGTTCTCAAGATGAAGAGGAGAGAAAAATCAAGGCCAAGATGTCTTGCTGCTGGTGGACCAAGTCAACAGGTTCAATCTTTTGGTTCAACTGTAAAGGTGCACAGGGCTGGAACTAGGTTGAGGGGAGCAACAACACTTGAGATGGGATGCCTCAAACTCAAGTAATCAAGATACATTATATTCTAATACAATATATTAGAAGATAAAATTAATGGAAAAATCTATGATGGAGAAAATATCAAAATTCTAAACAAAGATCATACATTTGCTATACATTGCTTCCTTCTCCCTAGCCAGGGCCCTGGTTGTCCATTCCCCATGCTGTGCCTAGACCCGAGGCTTAGATGCACCTCTTTCGTGTTCTCAAGTAATATGTTCTTCTTGCCTTGTAGCAGCAGCTTTCTGCTTGTGGCTTATGAATTTTTGGATAGCAAGTACAATCTTTAAAATATCACAGGGAGCCAGGTGTGGTGCTGTAAGCCCAGTACTCTGGGACAGTGAGGCAGCAGTATTGTAAGTTCAAGCCTAGCCTGGGCAATTCAGTGATATAATGAGACCCTGTCTCAAAATAAAAATAAAGAGCTGAGAATGTATCTTAGTGTGAAGGCCTTGGATTTAATCCCTAGCCCTACCCAACACACACACACACACACACACACACACATACACACAGAGATACCACAAAATGAAAACACCGTCAGAGCCTAGACCATCTCTTTCTCCCAAACAGCTTCAAGGCTCAAGTTTCTGTCGAGGACACTAGGGAGATGGTAGAGCACGGCTGGAAGAGCAGATGGTGGCAAAGGGGAAAAAAAGAGGAACAGGCTACCTCATGAGTTGCCACTCATGTAACTATAATGCAATTTTCCAAAAGCCTGTATTTTAAGAAAACCTTGAGCTCCAATTTAGCTTGAAGAACTTGCTTGCCTCACTCTCCTCTCATCACAATCAGCAGTGCTCTGGAAACAAAAGTGGCCATGCCTCATCCTCCATTGCAGGCTGCAGTGGACTGAAGCTGCTCAGGAAGTGTCTAGCTGCAGCCTCTCTATTTGGTAACATCCTCTTACCCACATTACCAAATCTGATCTTCTGGCAATAAAAGCCATCTATAGGCGCCCCCTGCTGGTAGAATATATTTGACATACGTGGGCTGGGGTTATTTTGTTTGGCCATAATTGCTGGGGTTAGTAACAGTTACAAATCTTATTCTTTATGTTATTACAGCTGGCCTGCTTCATTTACTTGCGGTACCTACCAAGCACCCCTGGTAGGTGTGAGGTATTGTTCCTTCAGATAGTTTGCCTAGTTCCTAGTGATGATGTTATAGGCAGCTGAGATAGAAATATTATAGGCAGTCAGACAGGGTCAGGCCCTCAAAATAGCCAACATAAAAGATAAGATACCTGTAGGCCAGACCTCAAGACAAAAGGACTAAACAAATGCACCCACATACTTCCAGAGTTGTAAACGTCAGGGATTGATATTCTGAGTAAGTAACAACCACCTTGAAAAAGCCAGGAGTCACTAGCCCCACCCCCCACAGGAAAAGCCCCAGCTCTGTGTTCATGCCCGCTTGCTGCATGACTCGCTTCCCCATTTGATCCCAGTTCACTCAGTTTTACCTGAACAATTATACTTGTGATCTTATTGGCTGACCATAGTTTTGTCCATTTTCCCTACCTTGGACCTGCCTCAACTCATGGTTTTTCTCTGTAAAAATCTCTAGAAAAGACAGAGTCCTGGGTAACCCACTCGGGCCCCCCTTCTGTCCTTCTTTAGGACAGAAGCTTTCTTTCCCTCAATAAGTATATTCTGCTCTTAACCTCTGTTTTTCCTAAAATTCATTCTTCAATTTTAGAGAACATGATATCAGATATCATTGCCCCAGATATCATTCAGGTTGGGAGTTTATATTTTCCTGCGTCATTTTGGAGGTCCCACTGAGATACTTGGACGGAGGTAAGAGTTTGCTTTTGTTTCATATACTCTGAATTAGGACACATTTAGGTAGTAAATTTTTATGCTTCAAATTTTGTTATGCTTTTGCCTGTTGCCCTGTTGTGTATAATTGCTTGGGACTCATTTAGGTATGAAACTTTTATGCTTTAAATTGTTATGCTTTTGCTTGTTGCTTATAATTGCTTATGCTTTGTCTTTTACATAGTTTTGTTAAAATGTTGATAAATCTAAGTTAGAACATGATGAGGTTATAAGCTTATATTTCTTTAATGAGACATTTTATTCCTGTTTTGTTCTGGTATATGTTGTGTTTGATGCATTTGAATTAGTTGCTCAATGTACTGGTTTTCCTTGCTTGACATTATTTAGCTAGGGAGAGTAATGTTAAAATACTCCCAGTAGAATTTGATATAAACTGTAAGATGGGTCTTTTTAAATCTAGCTCATTTATATAATGGAATATTACTCAGCTATAAAGACAAACTTGAAGCTTTTAAAGAACTAGAGACCACACTCATAAGTGAAATAAATCAGATGTGCATGTGTAAGCAACATATTGTATCACTAGTGTAAGAACCTGAAAGTGTGAATATAAATTAGGAGGTATGATAAACATTGTGAAATGAAAGGAAACTGCTCAAAATTAAAGAGCAACTGGGATGAAGGGAAAGAGAAAAGAAAGAAAGGGATAATTATGCATGTATGTATGTATATGCAGGATTGCTAACATAGTTGTATTACTGACTTCCTTATTGTATCCCCACTTCAAGGAGATGATTGGAATAAATTACATACTATATTAATGAGATACGTAAGAGTTCAATAGTCCACAGATCAGTTCACATTACAAATTGACTGAGTGGCCTATAAATGACACTCTTAATGATGCTGGACATGATTGGGTCTTTTCCCACAAAGTCACTGGAGCCTCTCTATGGGCACTGGTAAGGCCCCTATTAAATGGAAGAAAGGGTCCTATCCTGAGGGCCAACAGCCATAGATATCAGTATGGCTACTTTCAGACATGGAATGATTACATATAGTTAACCCCCACCATAGGCCATCTCAGTAAAAGGCCCTGTTATGTTGGGAACAAGGAAATCACTCCTACTCTCACTGACCTAACTCCACTAAATATTTGGGGTGGACATCCCCTGAGAAATGTATACATACAATAACTTTACAGGCTGAAGACTGGTTTGGAACAGATTGGTTTATTCACCCTGGAATTAGATGGGAAGCCCCCAGTGGTACTCATTGGTCTTGTGGGACCAATTTGTGGCCCTGGCTACCCCCGGATGGATAGGAAGATGCACATTAGGATTTGCATGGTTACAAGCAAGAGTGTCAAAACTATTGACAAACCTGCTAATTTACCCCACCTAAAACATCGATGGTCTAGGAGCGTGTTTCACTGGTATGATCACTTGGCCTCTATCTTTATCCCTTCCCCAGGGTTAGAAGATGTCATGCAGCACATCAGGGCCTTAACTAACTATACTCAGTGGGCCTTAAGTGACACCACAGCTGGTGTCTCTCTCCTAAATGAAGAAGTAAAATTAATGAGACAGGCTGTCCTCCAAAATCGGATGGCATTAGACATTCTAACAGTAGTACAAGAGGGTACTTGTGCAATTTTAAAAACCGAATGTTGTGTGTACATTCCTGATCCCTCTGCTAATGTCTCAAAGGTTATTCAAGATATTAGGCAACAGATCAATGATATGTCAGATTCTGCAAATCCCTGGACCTTATCCTCTCTATGGGAGGCCATTATTGGCTTCTCTTGGTGGAATGTTTGTTGACTATATTCATAATAATCCTGCTGATCTTATTATTTGGCCCATGCATACTTAATTGTTTCTTTGGCTTTGTCTCCTCCAGATTTAAAGCTATACGCCTAACCAAGATGAAAATGCCTGGTGTCTATCAAGGGCCTTTAGATAGGCCCTCTGGAGAGCATCTCTGACTGCCAGTCCACAACTACGACCCCTTTCAGCCTGAAGAAGCCAGAGCAGTCAGCACCTCCTTCAGAGGGGAGAATGTTATAGGCAGCTGAATTAGATAGAAATATTATAGGCAGTCAGACAGAGTCAGGCTCTCAAAGGAGCCAACGTAAAAACAAGATACCTGTGGGCCAGACTTCAAGACAAAAGGACTAAACAAATGCACTCACATACCTCCCCAGGTATAAATGTCAGGGAATGATATTCTATTTTTTTTTTTAACTTTTATTTTAAAGACAAAAGAATGGAGACATATGAACCAGAAAAGCCATAAACAATACAGAAAATACAAAGTTGTACAGAATATAGTAGGGAATTAGAACTGGATGTTGTATTACATAGTTATCTTCACATCAGTTAACACAAAAACATTAAAGGAAATACCAAATTATAGATAAGATAGTAGGGAAT
>PVLD010020155.1:0-12865 GCA_004027595.1 Dinomys branickii
GAGGGAGAGAGAGAGAGGGAGAGAGAGGGAGGGAGGGAGAAATAAAGGGAGAGCGAAAAAAGCCAGGTGTAGTGTATGCTTATTATCCTAGCACTTGGGAGGCTGAGGCAGGAGGATCACAGCAAGTTTAAAGCAAGCATGGCCTACAAAGTGAGCTCAAAGTCAGCCTCAAGTTCATAGTGAGACCTTGTTTCAAAAAAAAAAAGAAGGAAGTTAGGCATTGTTAAGGTTTGTGTCTGCATGTTCCCCCAAATCCTCAAGCAGATATGCGGTGGCTTTTAGAATTTATGACTGATCCATGATCCAGTGCCGCCCTAGGGCAGATAGTTTGCTGGGATTACAGGTGTGAGAGCTATACCCGCCCCAGGGCGGATAGTTTGTATACTAAGGGAGAGAAAGAGGCTGCCATTCCTCCCTTTTTGCTGGATGTTTTTGCTATGCTCTGCTGCCATGAACATTTGCCCTCTGCCATGTGCCACTGTGCCTCAGAACCAGCCAAGTATGGACTGAAACCTCCACAAACTATAAGCTAAATAAACCTTTCCTTCCTTCATTTTGGGTGTTGGGTATTTTTTTTTTTTTTTCCGGGACCGGGGATCGAACTCAGGGCCTTAGTGCTTAGCGGGCAAGCACTTACACCACTGAGCTGTACCTCCAGCCCCCTGTGTTGGGTATTTTGTCCCAGCAATAAGAAAAAAGTAATCAAGACAGGCACGGTGGTACATCCCTGTGAGCCCAGGTCTGGTATGGCTAAGGCCGGAGCGTCACAGTGAGTTCGAGGCCAGCCAGGACTGCACAGTGAGAGCCTGTCTCAAAAAAAAAAAAAAAAAGAAAAGCAGCAGGAATATCGTGCATTTAGAGATGAGGAAACTGCCCCTCAGGAGGCCGCCGGACTGTGACCCCCTTGTGGTATTCAGGCTCCAATTTTCACCATCTTCTCTACCAGGCCACATCAGTGGTGATCAGAACACAGGATTCAAGCGGGGTATAGGGTAATCCCAGCACTAAGGAGGCTGAAGCAGGAGGACTGCTGTGAGTCTGGGGCCAGCTTGGGCTACAAAGTAACTTTAAGGCCAGCCTGAACTACAGAGACCCTGTCTCAAAACAAAACCCCCTATAGGGTTCTGGTCTGAGTAGAGGCCTCATGCATCTCCCACGATTGGATTTAAACATGTATTTCTTTTTTTTTTTTTTTCTTTCTGAGACCAGGTCTTGCTATGCAGTTCAGGCTGGCTTTGAGCTCACTTTGTAGCCCAGGCTGGTCTCGAACTTGCAGAAACGGGAACACAGCTGTGATCAGCACAGGACAAAACCCCTGCTTTGACTGGGTGATGGCCTAACCCTGCACACAAGTAACACCTCTGCCTCCAAAGAGTCCACGTCTGCCAGGTGTGCTGGCCCACGCCTGTAACCCCAGCTCTTGGCAGGCTGAGACAGGAACATCACTAAGTTTGAGGCCAGCCTGGGTGACATAGTGAGACCTTGCTGCAAGCAAAACAAAAAACAAAACAAAGCAAGGAGATGCTAAATGGGGCAGCGAAAAGCACCTCTGCTCTCTGTGGCAGACTTCAAGGCCTTTCTCCTTAGATATAGGCTGCCCTAAGGATCATTATTATTATTATTTGTGAGTGTGTGTGTGTGTGTGTGTGTGTGTGTGTGTGTGGTACTGGAGTTAAAGTCAGGACCTTTACACTGAGCTATATCCCCAACTCTGTCTTAAAAAAAAGGTTGTTTTTACTTTTTGCTGACAGGGTCTTGCTAAGTCTCCCTGGCTGGGCTTGAACATGCGGCCCTCCTGTGTCAGCCTCCCAGAGCCATGTTCCAGGACAGCCTCCTTGAAATACTTTTGTGTTTTGTGCTGCGGGTTGATCCTAGAGCATCGTGCTGGCTTCTGATCAACAAAATATCATGCCTGTCTCAAAAATTTTTTTTCTTTTTTGATAGCAAAAATTGAACTCGGGATCTTGTGCTTGCCAGGCAGGTGCCTGTGCCACTGAGCTATATCCCTAGCCCTTGTTTTGTTGTTGTTTTTTTGAGACAAGCATAAAAGACAGTGGCTCTGTCTGAGACTCTTGCCCAGGAGCCCAGCTAGCCTGCTGTGACAAAGCACTGGCCAGAGGGGGTAGTCATGTGCAGGTGTCCAGCCCATGGCCTATAATCAAGCCCGAGTCCCCAGGACTTTAGCTCCAGGCAGTGTCACACGTGCATGAAAACCCACCCCTCCACACACAGCAAGAACCCCCACTGAGCTTAGTCCCCTTCCAGTACTGGCAATTATAGTAAATGATAGTTACTTTACATTGCTACCTCTGCTCTGTTAAGCAGAGATGCGAGAAGAGTGTTAGAAAGTCAGTCGTGGGACCCAGAGATGTAGCTCAGCGGCACAGTGTCTGCCTGGCAAGCTTGAGGCCCTGAGTTTGGCTCCAATACCAAAAACAAAACAAAACAAAGTCAGTCAGTTGTGGAGCAAGCCTATAATCCCACCATTCTGGGAGGCTGAGGCAGGAGGGTCTCCAATTGTTGGAACACAGCCTGGGTAACAGTGATAGCCTGTCTCAAAAAAAAAAAAATTAAAATGGGGGTGGAGTGGGAGTGGCCATGAGTTGGGGATGTGACTCAGTGCAAAGACCTTGAATTCAGTTCCCAATATTGTTAAGGAAAAAAAGGGAGGGGGGCTGGGTGTGGTGGTACATGCCTGTAATCCCAGAATTTGGGAGGCTGAGGCAGAAGGATCACTGGGAGTTGGAGGCCAACTTGGGATACAAAGTGAGTTCAAGACCAGCCTGAAGGGCATAGCAACACCCTGTCTCAACACAGACAAAAAAGAAAAAAAACGGGGGGCGGGGAGAAGCAGGGAAGTAAATAAAGCAGAGAAGGATACAAAATGCGTCATAACCTCAGCACTCAGGAGGCTGAGGCAGAAGTATTGTAGCAAGTTTGAGGCCAGCGAAGGCTACATAGTGATTTTCAAGGCCAGCCTGAACTACATAACCACACCCTGTCTCAAAGAGACAAAAAAAAAGTTTGTCAACCCCCCCCCCCCCCCCCCCCGCCACCAGGACGCCTCCATGTGCAGTGTTTGGAGTTTTAGGGTGACCAGGGAAGGCCCGGCAGACCTCTGCAGGAGGCAGGAGGGCACAGCCTGGTGGGGACAGTGCCCCGGCTCCCGCCCTACTCACCTATGTGGGGTGGCATGACAGCCACGTACTTCAGGCCCGACTCCTGCAGCACCTTGTGCATCCGGATGTGGTCGTCGGTCACGTCCTGGAGACGTGGGGGCACCTTGGCTGGGTCCCAGAGCAGGAAGGCTGAGGGGGACAGAGGGCAGGGTCATCTGGGTGGTGCTGTTTTGATGACAGGACAAAATTCCACAGAGCTTCCCCAGGGCCTTCTGGAGCAGGAGGGACCTTGGCCACAGCTCTAACACTGCCACCAAAAGCAGTCACAGCTCACACAGACTTCGTTCCTTTGGGCCCTGTCTCCTCCTCCCAGCCTCCTGCTCTCTCTCTGTCTCCAGTGCTGGTGACTGAACCCAAAAGCTTCAGCCTTTTATTTTTTTGAGACAAGATCTCACCAAATTGTCCAGCTGGGCACACAGATTTGCAATCTGCCCGCCTCAGCCTCCCAGACTGTGCGGACGGCAGGTGGTGGCTGGTTCGCAGCAATTCCACATTAGCCTTCGCACCCCGTCCAGTACTGTGCACTGGGGCCTCTTGCCCCTCCCTGGTCTCCTCGCCCCATCCCTGACAGCCACAGGGAGACTGTGACCCCGAATCAGGTCCTAGCCGCAGTTCCCCATCTCGCTCAAGGTGAGTCACGTCCTCAAGGTGGGCAGCCTGTGAGGCCCAGATTGTTCTGTCAGGGCATCCCTACCAAGTGCCGTCTGCTGCAGCTGCTCTGTGCCGGCCGCACACGGGCTGCTCTATAGCTTTGGACCTGCGTCTCCTCTCATGGCGGCTCCCACTTTTTCTGCAGTTGGACCAGGGCCCGCCCAGTACCGCCTTCCCTGCTTCCTTCTTTAAAACAGCAGCATCTCTCCCCTCAGCGCCTTTCCCCACTCTCCACCACAGCTTCCCAGGTCCTAATTTATTATCTCCCTGCCCCTTCCCAGCCCTTAGAAGGAAGGTCCTAGAGCCATCTTTCAAAGGTGGTACTGGGGCTTAACTATGGTGCTTTGCACCGAGCTATATCCTCAGCCCATTTCTTTTTTGGTATCAGGAATCAAACTCAGGGCCTTGTACCTAGCCAGGCATGGTGGCACACGCCTGCAATCCCAGCACTCGAGAGGCTGAGGCAGGAGGATCATTGCCAAGTTCGAGACCAGCCTGGGCTACAAAGTGAGCTCAAAGCCAGCCTGAACTATATAGTGAGACAAAAAAGACACACACAAAAAAAGGACCTTGCACTTGCCAGGCAGGCACTGTGCTGCTGAGCTACATCTCTGGCCCCCTCTAGTAATTTTTTTTCTTTTTTTTGAGACAGAGTCTTGCTATGTAGTCCAGGCTGGCCTGGAACTCAAGACCATCTTCCCAAGTCTGGGATTACAGCAGGCATGCACCAACACATCCAGCACTTTTCTAAAAAAAAAAAAAAAAAAAAAAAAAAATTTATCTTGACATAAAATCTTGCTAAATTTTTGAATTGGGCTCAAAGTTTTGATCCTCCTTCTAATCAGCTTCCCAGAATGCCAGGACTTTAAGCATGTGCCACCACACTCTTTTGTGTTTTTTTAGGCATGTTCTCATTAAGTCATTACATTGTCCAGGTGGGACTTGAACCTGTGATCCTCCTGCCCCAGCCTGCAAAATGCTGGGATTGTAGCTGTGTACTGCTACGCCTAAGTACTTTTTGAAGCCACGATACACAACCAGCTCACAGTCATAGAACATTTACCATCCTCAACTACACTGAGTGTTTTAGGCACAGTTTGGTGAGATAGTAAGAGCTTGGGCTCTGGCTTAGCTCCAGTTCTGGGCCTAACACTGGCCAACGGCCTCTTTTCCTCCTGTGTACACTGGGATATAAACTGGGGTTGGGGCTCGCAGTGGCTGTGGTAGAGAATGTGTTTACCATGCCTAAGGCCCTGAGTCCTGCTTCTAGCACCAAAAAAAAGTCACTGTATTTGTCTCACTGCAGCCAGGTGTGGTGGCGCATGCCTGTAATCCCAGCATTTGGGAGGCTGAGGCAGGAGGATCATTTTGAGCTCAGGACCAACCTGGGCTACAAAGTGAGCTCAGGGCCAGCCTGAACTGCATAGAGAGACCCTGTCTCTAAAAGACAAAAAAAAAAAAAAAGTCTCACTGATTCCCTGGCAGCAGGATTTCCTTCTTACTTTCCTCAGTCAGAAAACTGAAGCTTAGATTCTCAAGTGGGGGCCTAAGGCCAAGTAGTAAAAACCTCCAGGGCTCAACTTTTCTCCCTCCTCCTCTGCCAGAACCAGCAGCCTCTAGCCTCCTGGTGGCAATGGCGAATCCAATCTGTCACTTACCCTGGGTTGCTTTCTAACCTTTTCAGGCACCTCCTATGAAAAACAAGCCTAGCCAGACAGGTTGGCTCCTGCTTGAATCTCAGCACTCTAGAAGGCTGAAGCAGGAGGATCTCCAATTCCAGCCCAGCCTGGGTAACTTGGTGATTTATTGAGAGTGTTTCCAAATAGAAAATTACAGAAGCAGCCATGGATGCAGGTCAGTGCCAAGGCCTTGGTTTCAGTCCACAGTATAGAAAACACAAAAACAGCTCCACGCTAATGGATAAACTCCAGAGCTTCTCAGAGGACAAAGATCTTTCTGATTTACCTTGGAACTTGTATATTAGTGGGATTATCTGACACTAACAATTAGGGACTAAAAGTGTTCTCTCTTTTTTTTTTTGGCTGCAACAACAAACAGTATTGTGCTCTAAAAGAGAAAGTCCCTTTCTTAGGAGTGACTGAAGAGGGCGGCCTGAGCTCTGTAACTCCATGTCAAATAGTTTAGGAAGAGAAATATAAAACCAAAAATTATTCATATATGTGGGCTCAGATAAACCAATTATAATACATATTAAAAATTTCCGGTTCGGGATTACGTTTTTCTTTTTTTTTTTTTTTCCTCCTTTGGTCTTTTTGAGACAGGCTTTGAGTTCAGACTGGCCTTGAACTCACTTTGTAGCTCAGACAGGTCTTGAACTTGCAATGATCCTCCTACCTCAGCCTCTCTTGAGTGCTGGGATTACAGGCATGCGTCACCACGTCCAGTTTACATTTCCCTTTCAAAACCTGAGGAGGGTGGGAAGCACCAAATGATTCTGCTTCCTGCTCTCCACCTAGCTCTGGCCTCCAGGTCCTTGCTCTCTCGGGCTCTGCTGCCCAGAGAACCATTATTCGTGCCGCACAGCCATCTCATGCCACCTCCTGTCCCAAGGAGGCAAGCTGTGGGCAAACAGAGGGGAGTTTTGTAGCTGCGCAGAAAGCCTGCGGCACAGGGCACAGCAATGTAGGCCCAGGTTAGACAGCCAACTGGACCAGCTTGCCCAGCTATCCTGGGAGATCAGAGTTATGCCAGGTGTGGTGGTGCACACCAGTAATCCCAGCCCTTGGGAGGCTGAGGCAGGAGGATGGCCACAAGCTTAGGGCCAGCCTAGGCCACATAGTGAGTTCAAGCTCAGCCCAAGCCCAAACTATATGGTGAGGCTCTGTCTCTCAAAAGAAAAAAGAAAAAACTTAAAAAAAAACAAAAACCAGAAAACAAACTCTTCCTCTCCACGTAAAAAGAATAAAAATTAAGAGTAACAATAGCTCGCACCTTCTGGGCACCCACGATTAGTAGCCTGAGTATAAATATCGGAAGGGGTTTTGTGTGGATTAACTGGCTTTCCTCCCTAAGAGGAACAGGCAGTACCTAGCATCCAGTAAGTGCCCAATAAATGCTGGGAGTGTCAACTGCCCGTCATGCTCTTTGTGGCCTTCTCTCTAGATCATTGGTACTGCCGTTGCACTTGTCCATTCTGCAGAGCTGGGGTGGCAGTCGGAGCTCTGCACATGCTGGGCAAGTGCTTTGGCACTGAGCTATGGTTTGTCAGCTGTCCATCTCTCCATAATGGGGAGCTCCGGGTGGGCAGGAGCCATCTGTACCCAGTGCTGCTACTTCCTCTGCTAGGTCCACCCCCAGCCCTGGGCTCCTCTCTTCCTGGCCCTGGCACCCCCACCTGTTCCTCCTCTGCCCCACCCTGCTTAGCTTGGATGTCAGTTTGAGCACCACCCTCAAACCCTGTGACTGAAGAGCCCAAGGCCATTACCATTAGCATCACCCAGCAAGATAAAGGCGCATGGTTGGTGCTCAACAAATGCAGTGATGACTTGGAATGGCTGTTTCACCTTTCTGAGGTCCCTGGGCTACCTGTCCAGCAACCCCCTCCCACGCCTCAGGACCATCTCCACAAAAGCACCACCCACCCGAGGTACAGGCCACGACCTTGTCCACTCCGTGAGCCTTCATGGCTGCCACGATGTTCCGGGCACCCTCGGACATCACGGTAGTGGGACCTTAGAGGGGACAGAGAGCGGCTATCACTGGTGGGAGGAGGTGGTGGTGGAGGTGGCAGGGGTGGGGCAGGGGGTGGGCATGGTGCAGGGGGCCGAGGTGTAGGGAGGGGCCGTGGGCAGAGGGGGTTCCCAGTACTGAGGTCATGGCCGGTGCCCAGCAGCACAATGACAGCATCCTGCCCGGCCACGGTCTTGTCCACATCAGCCGCTTGCCGGACATCCCCCACTATCACGTGGGCTGGCTGGGGCCCCTCTGACGGCAGCTTGGATGGGTCCCGCACCAGCACCGTCACCTCATAACCTGCAGGCAGAGAGGAGAGAGCAGGGTCAGTGGGCGGAGGTCAGGCTGGCCCTCTTGGGTCCCAGGAACCCTCAATTCCATCCTCCAGGTCTCCTGTCCCAGGGGAGCCATCTTCAAATATTTGTGCTGGCAAACTGAGTCATAGCCAGCTAGTTGTTAAAATAAGGCCACACAAGGCTGGACATGGTAGTACATGCCTGTGATCCCAGCACTTGGGAGGCTGAGGCAGGAGGATCTCCAGGAGTTCAAGGCCAACCTGGGCTCCATAGTGAGTTCAAGGCCAGTCTGAACTATATAGTAAGACTCTATCCCCGCAAAAAACCAAAAACCAAAAACTCCTACAATTTCTAAGGAGGCCTACTTGGCCTCTCCGTGCACCAGACAGCCCCTGCTTCCAGCAATAAAAGGATTAGCACCTAGACTGTCACTGTTCTGAGTGCCCCATCTGTGGGTCAAAAGACCCAGGGACATAGCTTCACTGAGATTAACCAGAGCTGGATTGATCCCAGGCCCTGCTACTAATGCTCTGGAAGCCCAGCCCTTCCTTAGCAGTCATAAAAGTATGTGCTCTGCCAAAACCTTCAGATAACTTTCCCCAGTTCCAACACACACTGCACGGGTCCCATCTGGCGAGGCACGGAGGTGCATTCCTGTGATCAGGGTTGCATGTATAAGCCCAGCCTGGGTCATTTATCAATTTAGTGAGACCTTGTGTCAAAATAAAAAAAAAACAAAAACAAAGGACTGAAGGCTCTTGGTTCAAGCCTTAGCACTGCAAATGAATAAATAAAAAGCGCCTGCCTGGCAAACGCAAAGTCCTGAGTTTGATCCCCGGTACCGCAACAAAAAGCAAAAACAAGCCAGGTGTGGTGATGCATGCCTGTAATTCAAGTTTTAGGGAGGCTGAGGCAGGAGGATTTCCATAAGCTTGAGACCAGCCTAGGCTATATAGTGAGTCTAGGCCAGCCTCTACTACATAGTGAGGCCCTGTCTCAAAAACACAAACAAAATGCAAAAGCGGCCTGCTATAGCGGTACACGCCTATAATACCAGACCTCTGGGAAACTGAGGCAGAAAAATCACACATTCTACCACAATCTGAGAAATTTAGCAATTTAGCAAGACCCTGTCTCAAAATTAAAGATTTATAAAGGGCTGGGGGTTTAGTTCAGGGGCAAGACCATGGGTCAAACCTCAGTACCCCCCATACACACAAAGTAAAGGCAAAACTATGACAAATTAATTAACCAAAAGGTTAGGGTAGTGCCTGGCACTAGAAAGAAGTACTATTGTATTGTTTGCTATTTTTATGTCTTTAATCAGCTCAAACGGCCCCAGCCTGCTGCTCCACCCAGGGCCCGTCCCTAGGTTCCTGGGCCCTGTCCGCCCTGCCAGTCCATGTTCCCCATGCAGCCAGGTCCTCCAGTTTCACGTAAGCGGCTCCTGCTCAGAGCCTCCACTCCTCAGGGTCCCCGCAGTCTCTGGTTTCTCTTTAGAGAGCCGAATCCTCTTCACCCTCCACCTGCTTTCGGTTCCCCCAACATACCCCACTGTTTCCGGCCTCAGGCCTTTGCAGGAGGTGTCTCCTCCGCCTGGGACACTCTTCAACCCTGCCTTGCCACTTGTACCTTCTCTGTCATGGCCTCCTGCTGCTGACCCACAGTAAAACCAAGAGCCCCGCGAGCCCAAGGTCTGTGTCACATTCACCTCCATCTCCCTGGCCCTTTACATACGTCTTGGTTACTTTTCTCTCATTGCTGAGACAAAATACCCAACACCCAAAATGAAGGAAGGAAAGGTTTATTTAGTTTACAGTTTGTGGAGGTTTCAGTCCATACTTGGCTGGCTCAGAGGCAGAGTGGCACATGGCAGAGGGAAAAAGTTCATGGCAACAGAACACAGCAAAAACCCCAAGAGCAAAAGGGAGGAATGGCTGCAAACAGCCTCTTTCCTTCCCTTACATTGTAAACAGCCTACCCCCACCCAGGGGGCGTGTACCTCTCACATAACAGGGTCGGGATGTGTAGAAAGTAAGCATCCTGGCTTCCTGCTGAATCACATAGTTAACCTTTTAAACTCCCCAAGTTGACACAATGTATCAACCATAACATTCCATCCCTTGTCAACTTGGCAATCATACACATTTCCTTAAACCCAGTTTCCAGATACAAAGACACCACCCCTGTACAAATGAAAATTAAACACTTCCAACATTTAAAGACACAAAATAAACATTACCATTCCAAAAGGCACAAACAGGGTAATATAGAGCATGGGGACCAAAGCAGTTACAAACTCCAGCAAGGCTAACACTGTCTTACAGTTCCACATCCAGTATCTAAAGCAACTTGTGGCATGTTGTGAGCTCCAAAGAGTTTGCATGAGTCCACCCCTATGGCACTCTGGTGGTTACAGCTCCCACGGCTTCTCTCTTAGGCTTGCTTTGCTCCCTCTTTGCAGCTTTCCTTAGATGATCCACGTTCCTGGTTTTTCTAAATTTCTGAGGTCTCCCATGCACCTTCTGCTTCACACTAACAGCCTCACAAATTGCCCTCTAAGGGGCACACTGCCTGGCCCCCCAGGCCTTCTGAAATCTGGGTGGAAGCCTCTTTAACCTCAGAACTCTTGCATTTTCCTTGCACCTAAAGCCAGGGCCACATGGATGATGCCAAGGTCTGCTGCTACCTGGAGCAGTAGCCAAACTTTTCTCTCTCTTGGCCATAGGGGTCGAGTGCCTGGATCGCTGGGCACACTGAATCCAATTCTGAGGAACAAATTTTCCATGCCGCCGCCATTCTGGAACCTGGTGTGGCTGCTGTCGCCATTCTGGAACATGGCACTCTTTGGCTTCCTTCTCAAGGCAAGGTCTTCCACTTTTGCAGTTCTGAGGCTGCAAAGGGTACAGATTTGCTGCTTGTGATGCCCTCAGGCCATCTTTTCCATTCTCTTGTTCCTTCTCAGCAATAGAGATCACATCAGCCTTATCTTTGCAGTCCATAGATTTACTGGAGCTTCCTTTCTGGCCAAACTCATAACATCTTAAATCATCCTGCTGGGCTCTTTTCTCTTGGTTGTCAATATAAATCTGGCTAAAAGCCCCCAACAATAACCATGCCACTGCCCCAACATTCGACTGCTTTGAAATTTCTTTTGCCAGATTAATCAGTTCGCTGCCGCCCTTAATCTCAGTGTTAGGCAGTCTCTGGACACAAGCAGAATGCAGACAAACTTTCTGCCAAGCCATAACATACATCCTCTGGAGTCCAACAACCAATGCAGTCCTTTCCAACAGAAACCTCTCAAACCTGGTCTTTACTGGCAGGATGTGCATCAGCATTCTGGTCTTCTGAGCTCTGACCAGACATCTCCAAACCTTTCCAAACTCTTCCCACAAGCCATTTCCAAAGGCCCTGGAACCACATGGTCAGGTATAGTCACAGCAAGGACCACACTTCTCTGGTACCAAATTGTCTTAGTTACTTTTCTCTCATTGCTGAGACAAAATACCCAACACCCAAAATGAAGGAAGGAAAGGTTTATTTAGTTTACAGTTTGTGGAGGTTTCAGTCCATACTTGGCTGGCTCAGAGGCAGAGTGGCACATGGCAGAGGGCAAATGTTCATGGTAGCAGAACACAGCAAAGACCCCAAGAGCAAAAGGGAGGAATGGCTGCAAACAGCCTCTTTCCTTCCCTTACATTGTAAACAGCCTACCCCCACCCAGGGGGCATGTACTTCTCACATAACCTCCATGCCCTCCACTTCCACAGGCTCAGGATGTGTACAAAGTAAGCAACCTGGCTTCCTGCTAAATCGCAGTTAACCTTTTAAACTCCCCAAGGTGACACAATGTATGAACCATAACAACACACCAAAGCTCAACCTTTCTTGTCCCACGGACCTGGGTTCAGGTTCTGGCCCTGCTGCCTCCCAGCTGAGGAATCTCACGCAAACCCTCCTTCCATGGGCTTCCTCAGCTCTGAAATGACAGACAACTAAGCTAGGTAGAAATATTACAGGCAGGGGCTGGGGATTTAGCTCAGTGGAATAAGTGTCTAACTGGCAAGCACAGGGGCCTGAATTCAATCCCTGGTAACACACACAAAAAAAAAAAAGAAAAAAGAAATATGGGCAGTCAGGCAGGGCCGGCTCTGGAAGGAACCAGACAGAAGACGGGACACCTTGCCACTGTGGGGGAGACTCAGGACACGCAGTCACAGTGGGACAGACCTCAAGACAAAAGTTGAAACAAATTCGCCCACACACTTCCCCTAAGGATAAACAACAGCTATTGATATTCTAAACAGGTATCTATCCATCACCTTGGGAAAGTTAGGAAGAACCACCAAACAACCCGCTCCAAGAAAAGCCCGTTCTGTTCCCCACCTGTGCACGATGTGACTTTGCTTGTCCATTTGATCCCCACTGTATATTACCCGAGCAATTATACTCGTAATTTTATTGGCTGACCATAGTTTTGTCCCGCCTCATGCCGGCGTTGTGATTTCCCATTTTTCCCCACCCTGGATCCACCTCAGTTCATGGTTTTACTCTATACAAATCCTTGAGAGCTGGGGATGTAGCTTAGCGGTAGAACACTTGTCTAGTACATGCAAGGCCCTAGGGTCAATCCCCAGCACATCATACACACACACACACACACACATACATACACACACACACACACACCGAAGTTATTTTAAAAGTCACTTAAAAAGGTAGGGTTTTGGTTGTGGTGGCACATACCTGTAATCTCAGCACTCGGGAGGCTGAGGCAGGAGGATCCTTGCTAATTTGAGACTAGCCTGGGCTACAAAGTGAGCTCAAGGCCAGCCTGAACTGCACAGCAAGACCATCTCAAGACAAAAGAAGAAAAAAACGGTACGGTCCTTGGCAATCCACTTGGAACTGCTTCTGCCTCTCTCAGAAGCTTTCTTTCCCCAATAAATATATTCTGCTCTTAATCTCTGTTGTTCCTAGAATACCTTCTTCGATTTCAGAGAACACGAGCTTGTACCAGACACCTAGCAGGCTGCAAGTTTC
>PVLD010020155.1:12965-34703 GCA_004027595.1 Dinomys branickii
CCCCCCCCCCCCCCCCCCCCCCCGCTTTCTGGAACATGCTTTGGTGTAAGTGTTTCACCCCTGTTAAGTTCGTAGGTTGAACCCTCTTCATCACCGCGGTGGTGGTTTCCGACGTCAAGGGTGTTTAGGGAGTGATGCTGGGTGGTGAGGGTTGTGCTGCATGAATGAGAATGGGGTGCCTTTATAAAAGAGATCCACAGAACTAGGAGCCCCGGCTGCCCAGTGCGGTTCCAGCTAGAGACTCCACTTCTGGGAAGCTGGCCCTCACTTCGGTCCCCAGCCTCTTGGGCTCCTCAGCCTCCAGCATCACGGAAAATAGGGGTCACCTACTGTCCGGCATTTGTCACAGCGGACCCGGCGGGCTAAGATGCCTGTTCTCGGGACATGAGCGCTTTGGCAAAGCTCATTAGGGTCTCTGTTAGTGTGCCCGTATTAGAGATGAGGATTGCACTCCTGAGGGTCTCTCCGTATGTCAAGCAAGCACTGAGCAAGGTCTATGAATTAATGGGCTGGTTTTCAAAACACACGTTTTGCTCCCCAGTACCACCCCTCTCCACATTAAATTTACATTTAATTTGTTTTTTTGAGACAGGGTCTCATTATGTAGTTGAAGTTAGGCTTGGATTTATATAGTCCAGGCTGGCCTCTTAAATTTATGGCAATCCTCCCTCCTCATCCTCCTGAGTGCTGGGATTCCAGGTGTGTGCCCCCACACCCAGCTTACAAAACTCAAATATTTCACCTTTGCTTTTCCTTTATTCTCCCTGCCTACCCTGTTTTGATCTCTTTTTTTTTTTTGAGACAGGATCTCACTAAGTAATCTAGCCTGGCCTTGAACTCAATTATGTAAACAAGCAGGTTTTGAAATCACAAACCTCCTGCCTTAGCCTCTCCAGTGGTGGGATTACCAGTGTGAGCCACCCCACCTGGCTCCCCTGTCTTTGTGTCTATATAATATACAGCCGTGGTGTTGAACCTATGGCACAGAGGGCTCAGCAGACACATGGAGCCCTCCCTATCAGCATGAGCCGAGCGGCCCCTGCAGCCCAGCATCAGGTAACAGTTGTTCTTCTAAACTAAAACCTCAGTATTCAGGTTTAATTGCAGTGTTGGCACTTTGTGATACATGAGTGGGGTTTGGACTGCAGTGTGGGCACTTGGTCTGTAAAGTGTTCAAGGCTATGCTGATATATAGCATGCGCAATTACATACACTTCTATATATACTTACACACCTAGAAATATGCATATTTTCCTTTAACCACTCAAGAGTCAGTTGCAAACTTGAGCAGGCGTTCCATATGCAGGCCCGGTGCTGACCTCAGCCCAAGGAGTGGGTGGCGTGGAAGGGGTGGTCCACGCCGAGGTTTGGCCACTGTGCTCCCTCTTGCATGGTGGCCGCCCTCATTGTGTGGGGTGCGCTTCTCTTCCTATTTTTGCTTGGCCCAAACTCACTCTGCACAGCCTGTTTCTTTTCCTATCCCTAATAAAATTTTGCTACCGTTTGCAAAAAAAAAAAAAAAAAAGTAAGTTGCAGAGTTTTGTTTTTTTGAGACAGGTTTTTTTTTTTTTTTTTTTTTTTTTTTTTTTTTTTTTTTTTTTTTTTTGTATTTTTGAGACAGGGTCTGGTTATGCAGTTCAGGCTGAACTTGACCTCAAGTCATAGCCCAGACTGGTCTTGAAATCACAAAAATCCTCCTGCCTCAGTCTCCCGAGTGCTGGGTTTACAGGCATGTGCCACCACACCGGCTCTGAGTTTTTTTTTTTTTTTATATCAACCCTTAGTACAAAATGGATTTTGCTGTCTAACCCAGTGTACCAAATACATATAAAACAAAAATTTTAAGCCAGGCATGATTGTTTGTAGCTGTAACCCCAGCGCTTGGGAGGTTTAGGCAGGAGGATCTCCAGTTCAAGGCCAGCCTGGGCTACAAAGTGAGTTTAAGGGCAGCCTGAACTTTATAGTGAAACTTTGTCTCAAAAAAACAAAAAAAAAAAAAAAGAAAAGAAAAGAAAGAAAGAAAAGAACACACCCCAAATTTTATAGAATATTTAACATGCAATTCTGACAGCAGTATGACCAATTAAATATATTTCAGAACTCACTATGGCCCATAGTTTGAGAAACACAACAATTCCACAAGGTAATTATTATCACGCCTACTTTGACGATGCAGAAATTGAGGCAATTTTAGGTAACTGGGCCAGGGCCACAGCTAGTAGGTGGAGAAAGTAAAATTTTTTTTACCTAAATGAGTCTGATCCAGAACCTCCTGAATATAGTGGGAGGCTATAATCTGAATTCAGTCAGCCAGGGGGCACCAACCATGTATTAGCTATGGTTGTAAGCACTTCATAGATAGTACCT
Organism: Dinomys branickii; assembly: GCA_004027595.1. Classification (NCBI taxonomy): domain Eukaryota; kingdom Metazoa; phylum Chordata; class Mammalia; order Rodentia; family Dinomyidae; genus Dinomys; species Dinomys branickii. The sequence goes on from PVLD010020155.1 coordinate 15,333, forward strand.
CATTTAATTATCATAAGCATCTCAGGGCAAGCACTTCTAGAGTCATTCCCCATTTATTTAGTTAGCTAGCTAGTGGTACAGGGGATTGAACCAGGACCTTTGCAGTGAGCTCCATCCCAACTCAAAATTTTAAGACAGGGTCTTGTTAAGTCACTAAGTTGGCCAGGCTCGGCTGGAACTCTCGATCCTCTGCCTCAGCTTCCCATTGATTCATCCTCACGTTATAGACGACGAGGTGCAAGTCATTCGGTCACACAGGTGGTGAGTGTAGGGTAGGCTGCACTGGAACCAGTACAGCTCAGGATCTTATTTTAGTTTTTTCTTAAAAAAATTTTTTTAGTAAGGTGTGGTGGTGCATGCCTATAATCCCAGCACTTGGAAGGCTGAGGCAGGAGGACCATTTCAAGTTGGAGACCAGTTTTGGCTACAAAGTGAGCTTAAGGCCAGCCTGAACTACATAGCGAGACCATGTCTCAAAAAGACAAAAAAAAAAAAAAATTAATATAGCCGGGCAAGGTGGCACATCCCTGTTATCCCAGCACTCAGGAACTGAGGCAGTAGGATCACTGTGAGTTCAAGACCAGCCTGGGTTACAAAAGTGAGTTCAAGGCCAGCCTGAACTACATAGTGAGATCTTATCTCAAAAAAAGAAAGAAAAATTTTTTTGGTGTTACAGGGGGATGGTACCCAGGGACCGCTGAGCTATACAATCACCAAACTCTTTTTAAAAATTTTGAGATGGAATCTCATTAACTTGGCCAGGCTGGCCTCAAATTTCTGATCGGTGGCTGGGGTTACAGGTGTGTGCTGTGGAGCTGGGCCTCTGTCATACCCTATAAAATCACACTGAGGTCAATAAAACCCTACCCACACAATCCTTCCAGTTTGTGATAGGGGCAGCACAGCCCTTCAGAGCCACAGGGAGCCTTCAGGGCCTCTCCTAGGTTCCAGCTCTTAAATTCCCCAGGTGCTATTCTGGCTGTGACCAGCAGGGCGGGACAGCAAAAACCAGTGGCACTGGTCGTTAAGGAAAAGGTGGTCACATGAGCCCAGATTTTCAGGGTGACTCAGCATATCTCAACTTCTCCCTCTCCCTTCCCCACTGCACCCCTAGAAATGTTTATCAGCACACTGCTTTTACTTGGAGGCCAGGGCTCCATCCCTCGACAAAAATCAAGACCTTCATAAGGACCCTGGGGAGGAGGACACTTAAGAGTCCCTCCCAGGGAGGCTGGGCTGAGCCAGCAGAGTCCTGGGAGGCTCTGGTGGCCTCCACCTTTTCTGGGGCACACAGATAGCTGCTATCTCAGTCACTAGGGCTAACAGGGGTGAGGCCCGTATCTGGAAGACTCAGGCCCAGGCGGGAGCGGGTGAACTGTGGGTTTAGGGGGCAGGGTATGCCGGGGGATGCTGCACCCTCTCTGGCACACCTCTGAACTTTCAGCCTTACGGACTTTTCCAGAGCTAGGCTGCCCAGGTCTTCACTCAGTGTCTCTGGGACTTTTCTGTTTTGTACTCACAAGTACCCATAAACTTTTCAGTTTCCAGCTCAGGATCCAAGCCCAGAATCGGCTGACATTTTTGGTGTTTAAGAGGGTTCAAATCCCAGCACTGCCTCTTACCAGCTGTGTGAGCAAATCATTCCCTGGGCCTCAGTTTTTTCTTCTTTTGACTTTCTTTTTTTTTGTTTTTGAGGCAGTGTCTTGGTACTCACTATTTAGTTCAGACTGGTCTTGAACTCTCTCTGCAGCCCAGGCTGGTCTCCAACTCACCTGCCTCAGCCTCCGGAGTGTTGGCAGATTACAGGCTCCCGCCACCATGCCTGGCTTAGCGCCCCTGTTTTTTCTTCTGTCAAGTGGGGTAAGGTCATTAATGAGGGCGACCAGGATTCAACCACGCGGCAGGAGGGCGCCACGGGGCAACAAGCTGATGAACCCACCACCACCACGATGACAACCACAACCACTCACATTTCGTAAGAGCCCTAGGTTTACTGCTAACCTTGTCGCTGGAGTCCCCCAGGCTCCCATGCCTATGCCTCGCACTCCCATAAAACTGAGTCCCGTAGCTTCCCCCATGCATGCCCCCGTGGCCACCGGCTTGGCTCCCCGAATCTGCACACATCTCAAATGGGGGCTGGTAGCCCCTGGATCCGGCCCTCAGACCCGTGAAACACCCCCCGCATGTCTGCCTGTGTGCAGCATGACAGCCCCCACCGGCCCCGGCTCATGCCTGCTTGCACCGCCTGCGCCAGGGTGGTGAGCCCGGTCCTGCCAGTGGCGCCGAAGATCGCGATCTTCTTGACAGCCATGCTGCGGGGGTCCTGGTCCTGCGTTTGCCACGCGCGTCGGAGACACAGAACTCGCGGGAACCCAATGGCTGCTGGGCGGTGCTGTCCCCCTTCTCTAGACCGGAGGACGGGGCGGAGCGGCTCAGAAGGCCCCGCCCCCGCCCCGCCCCGCCTCCCTTCGGGCCAAAGAAACTCGGTTTCCCGCAGAAAAGAACGAGAGTAGGTCTGATTGGCGTCAGTTTGCAGTCCCTACCGCCAAGCAGTACCCAACACGACCCACTTGGAGCCACTCCTGCGTCCAAGGAGGGCGCGAGCGGGCGCGGCCAGACTTTGTCACTCAGCGCCCTGCCTCCGCCCTCTACCCACTCGGGGCGGAGCCGGGTGGGAAGCCACGCCCACCGCGCGCTTCTGGCTCTAGCCGGTTCTTTCAGAGCTTCTGGGCCAACCCGGTACTCGCGCTACCGCCCAGGAGCTTCTCCATCAGCAAGGGGACTGTGAAGGAGAACTGGGTGGGTGCGTGGGAGTGACACCCTGTAGCTGCGTGTCTAGGTACCCGTGTGATCCTCGTGAACCTAAGTGCCCACAAGGGAGCGCGTGATCGTGGTGACACCTATGCTGTCCTTCGTGTTACAGCGTGACTGAGACCCCCATGTGTGGTCGGTTCTGATGCTGTTTTTTTGTGACCTTGTGGCACGGTGGCAGGTGACAATGTGTGTCAGCCCATGTGATAGGGCGTGAGCGTGGAACATAAGCTGTAGTGGGGCGTGTGACTGACTACTAGACTGTGATAGTGTGTGAAACCTCATGTGTCATGCAGCGTGTGTGCCACTGGGCTCAGTTGTGTGTGGCTGTGGGTGTTACTGTGATGCTCTTTGTGGCTTGCTGTGACTGGTGTACGAGTGTGCAGCAGTGCAGGACGCGTCACCCCACGTGGCTGGGTGTGACAAGTGTGCATGTGTAAAATATTTGAGGCCGGCTGCGAAGCTGTTCGTGAGATGTGCAGGTGTGACACTTTGTGACTCCCCGGGGGTGTGCGACTGTGTAACATGCATGGTTGTGTGTCACACCACGTTGTTGTTGTTGGCCCATCTGAGCGTGTCACCGTGTGTGGCGCTGGGGGACCCTTCTCCAGTGTGGGCCACCGTGTGTGCGGTTGCGTGTGACGGCCTGAAGGCTGACCCTGTGCGACCCTGTGTGAGGGAGTGACACCGTGCGTGGACGTGGAGAGCACGTTGGTGACGTTGCAAGTGGTCCCGCGTGCGGCGGTGGGAGTGTGGGTCCGTGGGAGGGCGTGACGGTGCCTCACCCGCGTGGCCGGCGTGCGACGCGCGGGGATCCGCCCTCGGGCGTGGGGGGCGGCAGGCCGCGGGCGGGAGGGGTCCCGGGGGCGCGCCGAGCGCGGCGGCGCGAGCGGGGGGAGGCGCGGCGGCCGCGGCGCATGCGGATCTGGCCGGCGGCGGCCGGCGGGGCCGAGCGGATCCGGGCTGGGCCGCGCCGCGGACGCCGGCAGGGAGGGCCGTCCGGCGCGGCCAGCAGCGAGGACGGCAGCACCGGCGGCCGCGGCCCAGGTGAGCGGCGGGCGGCCGATGGCCCCTCCCCCAGATCGCCCCCGCGGTCGGGCATCGTCCCCGCGCGCACACGGCCTGAGCCCCTCGCTCTCGCTGGCTGGGTGGAAGCAGGGGGTCGCGGCAGAAAGAGCCCCAGCCCCCAGGCCAGTCCAGCCCCGCGCCCCGCGCCCCGCGCCCCGCGGGGGTCGCTCACAGGCCGAGACCTTCCCAGGTCCTCTTCTCCGCGCGCGCTGCACCGCAGGGAGAGAGGCGCGGCGTGGGAAGGGCCAACGCGTCCGCTCCCACCCGCAGCCCAGCGCAGGGCCAGCGCTTGCGGGGGGGCCGCAAGACGCCCCTGCCCACCTCCCCATCGCCTTTGCCTCTCTGCCCTCTCCATCCAGTCTCCGAGTAATGCCAGAGCTGCTCCTCCGGCCTGACAGAGCTGGCCAAGTGCTAAGCGCCTCCTCATCCCCAAGTATTCTGCACGGAGGAAACAGTTGTGACACCTTTAACGGGGAAGGAACCGAGGCACAGAGAGGCCGAGGTAAAGAGACCAGTTTAAAGATACAGCAGGAATAAAGCAGGAGTTGAGCTCATCTCAGTCTGACACAGGCACTTGGATTTACCTAGCGGGGTGAGCAGAAGAGGAAGGCAACAACGGGTGAGGGCGCGCTCAGGCACAGAGCACTGGGAGGTCCTGGGTTTGATCCCAAGCCCCACAGGGGGAAAAACACAACAGCAAGAAACATGTATTGTGATCTTGCCCGGTGCTGATACCATGTACCCCTTAATTCATCTTCAAATATCTTTAGGATTTTTCCGGATGAACAAACAGAGGCCCGAAAAGGCGAAGTGACATGACCAGGGTCACACAGGTGGTGGGGGGAACCATGCACACTGAAGCTCTCCACGGGAGAAGAGAATCACGGTGGAGTTGGGTGCGTCCACCCAAAGGGACACTCTCCGCTATACTGACCGCACGCCTGGGTCCTTGGGGAAGGGAGTCGTTTATTAATTAATTCCTTTCCTAGTCTTAGATCCAGGACTGTGGGCCAGGAGGGTGGACGTGTACCTCATGTCAGCCCCACTTTGGATTTCATAGCTACAGTCTAACAGCGTCCTAAAGCATAACTTGGGAGTGAAGCTGCGAAACAAATCACCCAAAACTCAGCGTTTCAGAACAGGAGGGCTTTATTTAGTCGTCGAGTCTGAGTTCAGCCATTCAGGATGGACCTGGCTGGACAGTTTTTATGATCTCCACTGGGTGCACTCTTATCTTGAGGTCACGCTGGGGCATCTGCCTCGCCTTGGCTACAGTGACGGACCGGGGTACCCATCACTTCCACCCAGTTCTCCTGGGCAAATCAAGTCACACAGTCAAGTCTAGTTGCACACAGATCTCTTCTTCTCTAGCAATCACAGGACACTGAAGCATTATGTGGCAAAAGGTGTGGCTATAAAGGTCCAGAACTGGGATTAATACCATCAGTTTATCACAGTGCCTCCTTTGAATCCTGACTGTTTATTAGTTGTAAAACTGGGGCAAGTGAATGACCCCTCTGTGCCTCAGTTTCCTCCTCTGTAAAATAGGCCTCAGAATAACTGATTGCTAGGGATCTAACTTTTTAAGAATGCACATAAAGGGTTACACCAAGAACAGGTGGCCAGTAATTGTTACTGCTTCATTGAGTTCTGTTGAGATAATGTCATTGTTTTAATAATAACAGTGGCAGCGGCCAGGGCTATGGCTCAGGGGCACAGTGCCTAGCAAGAGCAGGTCCTGAGTTTGATTCCCGGTACTCCCCCCCAACAAAAATGACAGTGATAAACTGCTGAGCTCCCACCCTGTGCCCGGTGCTAAGCCAGGGCCTTTAGCACAGTCGTGTGATGTGGTTGGGGTGAACATTTAAAAATATTTTTTTGGCGAGATTGAATCGAGGACTTCACACATAGGAGATTTCTACCATTGAGTTACGTTGCCAGCCCTTTTAAAATTTTGAGTCTGGTCTCTCTAAGCTGCCTACGGTGGACTCAAACTTGAGATCCCCCATCTTAGCCTCCTAAGTAGCTAGGATTGCAAGTGTGCACAACCAGGGCCTGCTAGTACCGTAATTATGTCTGAGGACACGGGACTTACAGCCAGGCACTGTTAGAAGTGAGTGCTTGGAGCTGTGGGCCCTTTCCAGCCCTACCTGGCCTTTCCCCCTCCCTAGGCCTCACCTTCCCAATGGCGCAGGTTCCGGGGGAAGTGGACAACATGGAGGGGCTGCCTGCCCCCAACAACAACAACCCTGCAGCCCACTGGGACAGTCCTGACCGGGGCTGGGAGCGGGAGCCGCCAGCCGCCTCCACTACAGCTGCTTCGCTCTTCGAGTGCTCCCGGATCAAGGCCTTGGCAGGTACTGGGTGGGCAGAGGGAATGGCAGGGGGCTGCTGGGGCGGCCTCTGTGCTTCTTGGTGCCTTTGCCCTCGTGGATGGGGAGGGCAAGAGACTTCCAGGCGGCACTTAACGCTTAAAACTTTAGCTCCGTCTGTGCAAATCCCACGAATGCGGAAGTGCTGTGTAGTTGTGATGGCCAGCACAGTAATCATTACTACGTGTGACTACAGAGTGCCTGAAATGGGGCCAGCAAAACTCGAGGGACTGAGGGACTCTGTTACATTTTGTTTGTTTATTTATTTATTTACTTAGGGTTTTTGAGATAGGGTCTAACTATGCAGTTCAGGCTGGCCTTGAGCTTACTTTGTAACCCAGGCTGGCCTCCAACTCGCAGTGATCCTCCTGCCTCAGCCTCTCCAGTGCTTGGATGACGGGCGTGCACCACCAAACCTGGCAAATTTTATTTAGATCTAATGAATTTCAATTTAAATAACCACACGGAACTCGTGGCTGCTCTGTGGGGTAGCACAGTTTGAGAACTTTCAAAATGTACAACCCCAGAATAATACGACTTTGTGAGTACACTACCCCCTTGGGGTCACCAAATGCAGCATAGTCGGAGTGTAGGGCTTTGGAGCATTATAAACATCAGAGATTCTTCAAAACGTAGACCTTTAGCAATGGAGACTCTTGGAAATACAGAGGTCTGTAGTCAGTTACCTTAGGAATGTTAATGTTGCCCCCAAGGATCTTAAAAGTCCTAGAAATCTGAACTCTAATGCATAGAGACCCTTAAGATTTTATTTGTACGTATTTAATTTTTATAAGACTTTATAATTTAAAGCTTTTTAAGATAGGAAACAGGATCCTAGGAATGTGGATACAGAGTGATCAAATGTTCATGGCTTTACTATGGAAAATCTTAGTCTTGGGCTGGGGATACAGCTCAGTGGCACAAGCGCCTGCCTGGCAAGTGCAAGGTCCTGAGTTCAATCCCTGGTACCAAAATAAACAAACAAACAAGCAAACAAAATTTGAACACATCGAAACCTTAGTCTCAGGCCAACTGGGATGGTTGGCCACCATATTTGATTTTTTAGAAACAATATCAGCAACACCAGAGACCTTTATAACTATGGAATCTTAGAACATAGGCCTTCAAAATCAAAGACTCTTAAACCTCAGAGTAATGCATACATAGGGTTTTGGAAACTCAGTACTTTAAACTATCACAAATATAAAATTTTTTAATCTTAAACTTTTCAAACATTAAACCCTTAACAACACTGCCCCTTGGGCCTGAAAATGTGGGAAATTAAAAAAAAAATCTCAAAACATTAAAGCTCAAATCAGTTCCCTCATAACCTGAGGATTTGGGTAATTCAATGTTTTACAATCGTTGGATCTTACTTATTTAATGTAGATTTTTTTCTTTTTCTGAGACAGGGTCTTGTTATGTAAGTTAGGCTGGCCTCAGACTTGTAGTGATCCACCTGCCTCGGCCTCCTGAGTGCTAGGATTACAAGTGTTCTCCGCCAGGCCCAGCTAAGCCTGGGACTTTTATTTATTTATTTATTTATTTGTCTTTTGCAGACAGGGTCTCACTATGCGGTTCAGGCTGGTCTTGAGCTCACTTTGTAGCCCAGGCTGGTCTCAAACTTGCAAAGATCCTCCTGCCTCAGCCTCCTGAGTACTGGAATTACAGGCGTGCGCCACCATGCCCAGCTTCTCCTGTATACTTTAACACATTCACGGCCGGGCCATAGTCTGCATGTCTCACTGCCAGACAGCTTGTACCACCAGCGGTAACTGTGTGATTGTCCCACGCATGACTGTACCACTTGTACCACCAGTGCTATAGGCCTCCAGATGGGACAGTCATTCATGTAACCTCTGTTGGCCTAAGCTGGCAGGAATGTGTTAAACTATCTCTAGATTACTTATAACACCTAGCTCAGTGTAGTTATTAGATTATATCATGGGGAGACCATGACCAGCCACAAATCCTATACGTGTTCAGTACAGATGCAATTTTTTTCCTAATATTTTCATCCCACAGTCAATAGAATGTGCAGATAAAGAGGCCAGCCTGGGCTGAGATTCTTAGAATCGTCTAAGTAGTTGCACAAGAGTGTCACACGCAAAGACCTCTGGGGAGGTGGGTGACATAAATGAGTAAGTGGACAGGGAGGTGTGGCTATCTGGCCTATGGTCACCAGCTGCAGCCGTAGAAAAATATAGGTTCAAAGTTATTAGTTCTGATAGTGATCTAGAATTTTCCAATTGAAAAGCAATTTGTATGTGGTACAAAGTATGAATCAGATTCAAGCACTCTCCTCTGATCTAGAAACAGGCGGATATGAACTCATAGAAATTTAGAATTACACTTTTAGACTTTTAGAGCCCTAAAAATCTAGAAACAGAGCTCGGTGTGGTGGTGTACTCCTGTAACCCCAGCACTCTGGAAGACTGAGGCAGGAAAATAGAACACTGAAGCCCAGCCTAGGCAATTTAGCAATTTAGCGAGATCCATTTTCAATATCAAATATATTAATAAAAGGGGATAGGGTGGGGATGCAATCCTATGCCAAGACCTTGGGTTCAAAGTGCTGCAAAAGGGTGGGGTGTAGTGGTGCATTCCTGTAATCGCAGCACTTGGGAGGCTGAAGCAGGAGGATCTTTGCAAGTTCGAGGCCAGCCTGGCCTACAAAGTGAACTCAAGTTCAACCTGAACTGCATAGTGAGATCCTGTCTCAAAAACAGATTACTGCAAAAGAAAAAAAAAAGTAGAAACACATAAATTTCTAATTTCAAAATTTGTTTTTTCAGCTAGAAAATATTTATTCTGTCTTTACTGTTTCTAGCCTGTGCTGGACAATATGGGAGCTATCTTGGTTCTTCCCTCACAGGGTCCTCAGTCCAGTGGGGACTGAGTCAGATCCAGTCAGATGGTGAAGAGCAGAGGGTCCGGCCAGGCTGGCTTGGAAACAAGGAGCGTAGGTGCCCAGCAGGCGTCTGTGAGCGGTAGATGCAGATGAGAGCGGAGCTGTTGGGAGCCAGGTTTTGAAGACCTTGTAGAGTGCTGGGTGGTCACGGGCAATGCTAAGATGAAAACCTTAGAATCATGTCTTTCGTTTTCTGTCTTTTTTTTTCTTTTTGAGACAGGGTCTCACTATGCAGTTCAGGCTGGCCTTGAGCTCACTTTGTAGCCTAGGTTGGTCTCAAACTTGCAAGGATCCTCTGCCTCAGCCTCCTGAGTGCTGAGATTACAAGCATGTGCCACCATGCCCAGCAGAACCATGTTTTAGAGAGTATCTAGCCCAGAGAAATGTGAAGATCCTTTTTAGGAAAAGAAAAAGATGTTTGTTTTTTGAGACAGGATGTCACCATGTAGTCCAGGCCCGCCTTGAACTCACAATGATCCACCTGCCTCTGCTTCTTGATTGCTGGGATTATAGGCATGCGCCACCATGCATGAGTACTTTATAGATTTCTTCAAAGTAGTTCAACTCTGTTTAAATCTCCTCTGCCTGAAATTCTATAGCTCTGCAACTAAAACACGTGTGTGGAGAAACTACAGAGCCAAGTTTGTTTGTTGGTTTATTCTTTTGTTTGAGAGAGAGTCTCACTATGTAGCCCAGGGTGGCCTCGAATTTGCAGCAATCCTCCTGCCTCAGCCTCCTGATTGCTGGTGTGCACCCCTACGCCGGGTTAAAGCCAGGAACTTTTAGCTTCCCACTGACATCAGAAGGCTGCCATCCTGCTGCAGCTACTTTGCATCTCCAAATGCAGATGCAGACAGACCACTAAGGTGCATTTCTTTGCATTCCTTTCTCACTTTGCTCCTCTTTTTCTCTATCGAAACTAAGGGAAAACAAGTTATTTGGAGCTGGGTGTGGTGGCACTTGCCTATCATCCCAGCATCTGGGAGGCTGAGACAGGAAGATAACCTCAAGTTGGAGGTCAGCCTGGGCTACACAGTGAGTTCGGGGTCAGCCTGAACTGCATAGCGAGACCCTTTCTAAAAAAAAAAAAAAAAAACAAGAACAAAAAACCAACTGTCATCTGGACCCCATGTTCAGAGAGTTCTCTTACACGCAGGCCACAGTTTGTGGCTTGCTGTGACCACTGACAGTGAGAGGTCCCTCCCCTCCTCATTCATCTGTTCTCTTGCTTTATGTGTTTGTGCTCTTGTAGTGTTGTCTGACCCCAATTCCTTCTCTTCCCCTTGGAGAGGATTGATGAGAATTCTTTCCTTGGTACATGGGTGATTTTTACAAAATATGCATTGCTAAGTCTATATGTCACTCTTTTTTTTTTTTTTTTTTTTTGTCTTTTTGAGACAGGGTCTCACTAGGTAGAAACAGTTGGCCTTGAGCTCACTTTGTAGCCCAGGCTGGCCTCAAACTCACAATGATCCTCCTGCCTCAGCGTCCTGAGTGCTGGGATTACAGGAGTGTGCCACCACGACAGCGTCACTCTAGTATTATAATAATTTTTAAAATTATGATTACACGAATGTACGTAAACACAGAAGGTCAGGTAAATGGCGAGTGTCTACCAGTTCTGCAAATGCACACTCTCATTTTACCACCATTTATGTCAGGAAGCAGACAGAGCCGGGTCTGGTGGCGCACACCTGTAATCCCAGCTACATAGTGAGTTTAAAACCAGTCTGAACTACATAACAAGACCCTGTCTCAAAAAAAAAAAAGCAGACAGGACAGTTCCAGAGAAATCCTCCCACTACAAGCCAAAGGTAAAACACTGTCCTCACTTCGCACAGTGCATGTTGGTCTGCTGGCCTCGGAATTGTATGTAAGTGGAATCATGCTTTATGCATTCTTCAGTGTCTCACTTCAGTCACTCACCGCCATGCTTGTGAGATTCATCCACATCTCCTGTGCTGGTAGCATGTTTCTGCTCGGTGCTGTATAGTACTCCATAGCAGGATATGCCATGGTTTGTTTATTCATTCACCTGTTGATGTGCACTTGCGTTGCTTCTAGTTTGATGGTGTTACAAATGGCCCTGCTGTAAAAACAAAACAAAACAAAACAAATGGCCCTGCTCTCCACTTTCTAGTACAAGCTCGTGATGGGCAAAAGCAACTTATTTCTCCCATCCAAGTACTAACCAGGCCCGACCCTGCTTAGCTTCCGAGATCAGACGAGATTGGGCGTGTTCCAGGTGGTATGGCCGTAGACAAAAGCAACTTATTTCTGTAAGTGCCATAAAGTATATATCTAACTTCCTTCTTTTCTTCCTTCCTTTCTCTCTCTTTCTTTCTTTCTTTGAGACAGTGTCTAGCTCTGTAATTCAGACCAGCCCTAAACTCACTTCCGTAGCCTCTGCTGGCTTTGAACTTGTGATCCTCCTACCTCAGGCTCCCAAGTGCTGGGATTACAGGCATGCACCACCATGCTTGGCTATTTATTTATTTAGAGATAGGGTCTCACTCTGTAGCCCAGGCTGGCCTCAAATTCATGCCGATCAATCCTGCTGCCTCAGCCTCCCAAGTGTTTAGATCACAGGTGTGCACTACTACACCCAGCCCACATCTAATTTTAGTAGACACTGCCAGTTTCTGTTTTACACTCTCAGCAGCAGCGTGTGAGAGATGGAGCCGCTGGGTGTCTGGGCCTTGCTATGGTCAGTCAATCTTTATGGTTTTAGCTGCGCGGCAGGCGTATGCTCCGCTGTACCTTTCCGCGGCACTTCCCGTGGGACTTGTGCTAAGTGGGAGGCCAAGGTGTTTGCACATGTTCTGCCCACTTGGACACCCTCATGTGAAGCGCTCACCCAAGCCTTCTGTCTGTTTTCTCGTTACTTTCTCTTTCTCTGACGGTTTTGCAAGAACGCTAGTCCTTGTCTGCTGGGTGTGTTGTATTTTCTCCCACTTTGTCTTTTCACTTTTTACTTTTTTAATGGAGACTTTTGCTGAATAGAACTTTCCTTTCTTTTTCTCCTTTTTTTACTTTTTTAATGGAGACTTTTGCTGAATAGAACTTTCCTTTCTTTTTCTCCTTTCTCTCTCTCTCTCTCTCTTTCTTTTGAGATAGGGTCTTTCTGTGTAGTTCATGCCAGCTTTTACAGGTGTGTATTATCACACCTGGCTTTAAAGGTTGTTACGTTTAAAGGGCCAGGCATGCAGTTTAGTGCAGAGGCCCTGAATTCAACCCCCAGTAGTACACATACAAAAATTATTAAACTACGTTAAAATCAAGAACTCCTGTTCATCAAGCAGGGTATGGTAGTGCATGCCTATAATCGCAGCACTCAGAAGTCTGACACTGGAGGATTGCTAAATTCCAGGTCAGCCTGGATTACATAGAGTTCAAGGCCAGTGTAAACTGTATAGTGAGATCCTGTCTCAAAAAAACTAAAAAATTCTTTTAAAACAAAAAATACATTTTGAGAGAGGATCTCACTAAGTTGCTAAATTGCCCCAGATAGGCCCAAACTTGAGATTCTCATGCCTCAGCCTCCCAGAGTGCTGGGATTACAGCTATGCAGCACCACACTCAGCTTTGTCTAGTAACTATGTAATAATTATTTCTGGATTGCGGGTGTAGCTCCTTGGTAGAGAGGTTTGCCTAAAATCTGTGAGACCTTGAATTTCATTTTTAACAAAAAAAAGAAAAGAAAAAATTTCTATGTCACTAACTGTTTTTTTAGGAAGGGTTTGAGACAGTGTATTGCTCTGCCATTCAGCCTGGCCTTGAACTCACTACATAGCCCAGGCCGGCCTCCTGGCAATCCTCAGGCCTCAGTCTCTCAAGTGCTGAGATTACAGGTATGAGCTAACATACCTGGCCTTTTGTTTTTGTTTTTGTTTTTTACGTGTAATGAGGTCTCACTGTTTCCCAGACTGGTCTTGAGTGCCTGGGCCCAAGCAGTCCTCCCATCTCAGTTTGCTGAGTAGTTGGGATCTCAGGTATATGTCACCACGCCAGGCTACTTATATCTTACTTAAAAAAATCTTTGCCTACTCCAAGATCATAAAGTTTGTTTGTTTTTTTTTTTTTTTGAGACAGGCTCTTGCTATATAGCTCAGGCTGGCCTTGAGCTCACTTTGTGGCCCAGGCTGGTCTCGAACTTACATGATCCCCTTGCCTCAGCCTCCCGAGTGCTGGGATGACAAGCGTGTGCCACCACGCCCAGCTTCCTAACCATTTTTAAAAAGTATTCTTTATTTTGAGACAGGATCACGTGAGGTTGTCCAGGCTGGCCTCAAACTTGCATTCTTCCTGCCTCAGCTTCCCACATCACTGGGATGACAGGTGTGTGCCATCGTGACTGGCTGTGCTGCTCTTTTTAGGAGATCCTAGTTCTCTCAGTGACCACAGCCTGCTTGGCTTTGGTGGCCCTGTCTGCTGTTGACCCCTGCTCCCTGCTAATGAGACAGGCAGACGTTGAGTTCCATCCACAGCACCATAAAATGAGTATCTCGCATCCAGCTCCCTATGCATTCTTACCCATAGAGCGCCGGGTATGGTGGCACCTGCCTATAATCCCAACTGTGGAGGCAGAGGCAAGAGGACTGACATGAGTTCAAGGCTAGGCTTGGCTGGATAATGTATTCAAGACAAGCCTGAAAAAAAGAAAAAGAGAAAGAGAAGTCTGGACTATATAGCAAGACCCTGTTTCAAAAATGATAATACTGAGCTGGGTGTTGTGGCATACGCCTGTAATCCCAGCACTCGGGAGGCTGAGGCAGGAGGATTGTTGCAAGTTTGAGACCAGTTGGGGCTACAAAGTGAGCTCAAGGCCAGCCTGAACTGCATAGTGAGACCCTGTCTCAAAAAGACAAAAACAAAAAAAACCCCTGTAATCCCAGCACTTGGGAAGCTGAGGCAGGAAGATCACCATGAGTTTGAAGCCCACCTGGGCTACACAGTGAGTTTAAGGCTAACCTGAACTATATGGCAGCAAGACTGTGCTTAAAATAATAATAATAAAAAGAACCCAGAGGAAATCCAAACCTATTCTAACCTCCTTCTTCCTTCCTTAGTGCTGCCAGTTGAACCCAGGGTCTTCACACTGAGCTATATCCTCAGCTGCTGCACCCCCCCTCTCCTTTTTTGTGACAGGGTCTAACTAAGTTGTTGTCTTACTTGGGCTGGACTTGAATTTGTCATCCTCCTGCCTCAGCCTCCCAGAGTGCTAGGGTTACTGGCATGAGCCACTACACTGAACTGAATGCCTCTTTTTTATAAATGAGAAGACAGACACCCAGAGAAGGGACATGACTTCAAGAAGCTGCACAGCCAGCCATCAGCAGGGGCCAGCTGGATCCACTTCTGCTCATTCTGGCCCTGCTATGAAGATGCCTGAAGTCCCCTGTGATCCCAGGGTTAGCCCCAGTCTGCTCTTTGGTATGAGCACGGGCTGTTGGAAGGCAGAGTGGGAGGCCCTAGTCACGGGTCTTCCTCTCCTCCTTCTTCATTATGACTCACGATCATGTGTTCACACAGGCCTGCGTCCTGTCTAAACGGCACAAACCCACAGGTAAACAACCAAGGTGTTTCATTTGGATTCACTGTCAGTATCTCACATTTGCTTTCAAATTAGAGATAAACATTCAAGATGCAAGTCAAGTAAACACAAAGCCAATCAATGTGTGTTTTTGACTGTGTGTAAAATGCAATTCTTTTTGGGGGAGGTGCTGGGAATTGAACTCAGGACCTTGTGCTTGCCAGACAGGTACTGTATCACTTATCCTGGCCTATAAAATGCAGTTTTTTAAAAAATGCAGTTCTTAACAGTGTTACAAAAAGATGCATTTAATGTAATAGTAATTACTGAGAGATTTCAAAAGATTGAAAAGGGGAATAAGATAGGAAATGCACATTTTTATTCCTGTCTTGATAATTTAAAAACATACCAAGTCCTAGTGGTGCCCACCTATAATCCCAGGACTCTCGGTGCTTGAGGTAGGACAATCACAAGTTCAAGCCCAGCCTGGGGATTTAGCAAGATGCCATCTCAAAATAAAAAGTGAAAAAGGGCTGGGCATGGTGGCGCACACCTACAATCCCAGCACTCTGGAGGCTGAGGCGGGAGAGTTAAAGCCTTTGAGGCCAGCCTGGGCTACATAGTGAGTTCAAGGCCAGTCTGAACTACATAGTCAGATCCTGTCTCAAAAAAAAAATCAATAAACAAGTGGGCTGGGTGGTAGCTCAGTTCCAAAACCTGTGTTCACTCTCTAGCACATTACTGAATAATGCAATTCCAGTAGTAACTGTGTCTGGTAAGGTGCTGTGGCAAATCAATCTGGCAATTCAGAGCTGTAAGGAAATAGCCTGTCCTCCTGCCTGGGTAGCTCTGAGACGGGCCCCCAGTGGTCAGAGACCACCAAGAAATTCAGCATGGAGCCCTGGTTCCTCCCTCCTGTGCTCTGAGGGCCCTGGCATTCCAGTGTATGAGACAGGAAGGAAGAGAAAGGACAGGTAACAGTTTCTTTTTTTTTTTTTAACTGTTTTTGGGGATGGGGTGGGGTAGGTTTTGGTGATGGAAACTAAGGTCTGTGCTCAGGAGGAGGCATTCTGCTACTGAATTACACTCCCAGCTTGCTGGTTCGAGCTCTTTCTTCCTTCCATCCTTCCTCTCTGTCTCCCTCTCTCCCTCTCTCTCTCTCCCTCTCTCCCTCTCTCCCTCTCTCTCTCTCCCTCTCCCTCCCTCCCTCCCCCTCTCCCTCCCCCCCCTCTCTCTTTCTCTCTCTCTCTTCCAAGATAGAGTCTTGCTGGGCAGGACTGCACATGCCTGCAGTATCAGCACTTGGGAAGCAGAGGCAGGAGGATTGCTACAAGGTATAGGCCAGCTGGGCCAAGGTCAGCCTGAATTACATAGCAAGACTCTGTCTCAAAAACATGAAAGAAAGAATAAAGAAGAGGAAAACAGGAGGAAGAGGAAGAAGAAGAAACAACAGGATCTTGCTGATTTGCCCAGGCTGGCCTGGAATTTGTAACCCTCTACCATGGTTCCCCAAGGAGCTAGGATTAAAGCATAGGCCACCATCCCTGTCTCCTTTTTAAAAACAATTTCTAGCTCAGCAGTGCAGTACCTTTCTGGCAATCTCCAGGTTGTCAGTTCGATTCCCGGTAACAGAAAATAACAGAACAAAACAAAACAATTTTTGCTAGGCATGGTGGTGCACCCCTGTAATCCCAGCACTTGGGAGGCTGAAGCAGGAGGATTGCCATGAATTCAAGGCCAGCCTGGGCTGCATAGTGAGTTCATGGGCATCTTGAACTATGCAGTGAGACCCTGTCTCAGAACAAAACAAAATAAAAACTTCTTTTTTTTTTTGGTATGGGGAATCAAACTCAGAACCTCACATTTGCCAGGTAGGCTGAGCTGTACCCCCAACCCCATAAAAACAATCTTAAATTACGGACTAATCATAAATTCATAGGAAGTGGCAAAGATAGTATAGATTATAAAAATGCAAACACAAATTTTATTTTATTTATTATTCATTTATTTTTGATACAGGCTCTCGCTGTGTAGTACAGGCTAGTTTAGAGCTCACTGTGTAGACCAGGCTATCCTCAAACTCAAGGCAATCCTCCTGCCTCAGCCTCTGGAGTACAGGGATTACAGGCATGCACGACTGCACCCAGTCAAATAAACTAATTTTAAAATGGGGAAAGGATTGGCATAGATGTTTCTCCAAAGAAGTATGAATGACCAAAGATAAGATGGAAAGATACTGAGGGTTATTAGCCATTACAAGTGCACTGCAGGAGAAGTGCAGATGCACACCGTAATTAAGCAGCACTTCATACCCATAAGATGGTCGCAGTTATGGAGGGAAACACCACGTTGGCAAAGATTGGAGTCCTGGTACATTACATGTGGGGAAGTAAAATGGTGTGGTTTGAAAAATAGTTTGGCAGTTCCTTAAATACAGAGTTAGTGCCGGGTGTGGTGGTGGTGATGGGAGTGGTGCACACCTGTAATCCCAGCACTTGGGAGGCTGAGGCAGGAGGATCACCGAGTTTGAATCCAGCTTGGGCTACGTAGTGATTTCAAGGTCAGCTTGAACTACATAATGAGACAGTGTCTCAAAAGAAAATCTATATATCTATAGCTACATCTATCTAGAGAGAGAGAGCAGGAGGGAGTTACCATATGACCTGGGAACTCTATCTCTAGTTAGATCCTCTTATTTCGAGTTTGAAACACATTTTTTAAATCCCTTTGTCTTGGTTACGTTTTTCTCATTTCTGAGACAGAATACCCAACACCCAAAATGAAGGAAGGAAAGGTTTATTTAGCTTACAGTTTGTGGAGGTTTCAGTCCATACTTGGCTGGTTCTGAGGTAGAGTGGCACATGGCAGAGGGCAAAGGTTCATGGCAGCAGAGCACAGCAAAAACAACCAGCAAAAAGGGAGGAATGCCTGCAAGCAGCCTCTTTTTCTCCCTTACCTTGTGAACAGCCTACCCCCACCCAGGGGGCGAGTAGCTCTCACACAAGGTTCATGCCCTCCTCTTTCACAGGCTCAGGATGTGTACAAAGCAAGCACCCTGGCTTCCTGCTCAATCACTCAGCCAAACCTCTAGACTCCCCAAGTTGACACAATGTATCAACCATAACATTCCATCCCTTCTCAACTTGGCAACCAGACACATTTCTTTAAACCAGTTTCCAGATACAAAGATATTCTTCTATTAGAACCATAACATTTTGGCCCCATATAAATGAAAATTAAACACTTCCAACATTTAAAGGCACAAAATACACATTACCATTCCAAACGGGGATACAGAGCATTGGGACCAAAGCAGTTCCAAAATCCAGCAGGGCTAACATTGTGTCCTGTAATTCCACATCCAGCATCTGAAGCAACTTGTGGCACTGTTGTGAGCTCCAAAGGGGTTGTATGAGTGCACCCCTATGGCATTTCTGGTGGTTACAGCTCCCACGGCTTCTCTCTTAGGCTTGCTTTGCTCCCTCTTTTCAGCTTTCCTTAGATGATCCTTGGTCCTGTCTTTTCTAACCTTCTGAGGTCTCCGGGGCACATTTTGCTTCACACTCACAGCTTCACACACTGCCCTCTCCGGGGCACACTGTCGGGCCTCCCAGGCCTTCTGAAATCTGGTTGGAAGCCTCTTTAACCTCAGAACTCCTGCATTTTCCTTGCACCTAAGCCAGGGCCATGTGGATGATTCCAAGGTCTGCTGCCACCTGGAGTAGCAGCCAAACTTTCCTCTCTTGGCCATAGAGGTCAAGTGCCTGGATCGCTGGGCACACTGAATCCAATTCTGAGGAACAAATTCTCTGTGGTGCCACCATTCTGGAACATGGTGCTCTTTAGCTTCCATCTCAAGGCAATACAGTTTTGAGGCTGCAAAGGGTGGAGACTTGCTGCTTGTGATGCCCTCAGGCCATCTTTTCCATTCTCTTGTTCCTTCTCAGCAATAGAGATCACATCAGCCTTATCTTTGCAGTCCACAGTTTTACTGGAGCTTCCTTTCTGGCCAAACTCACATTTTAAATCATCCTGCTGGGCTCTTTTCTCTTGATTGTCAATATAAATCTGGCTAAAAGCCCCCAACAATAGCCAGGCCACTGCCCCAACATTTGACTGCCTTGAAATTTCTTTTGCCAGATTAATCAGTTCGCTGCCCCCCTTAGTCTAAGTCTTAGGCAAAGTCTCTGGACACAAGCAAAATGCAGACAAACTTTCTGCTAAGCCATAACATACATCATCTGGAGTCCAAGAACCAATGAAGTCCTTCCCAACAGAAACCTCCTGAACCTGGTCTTTACCGGCGGGATTTGCATCAGCCTTCTGGTCTTCTGAGCTCTGACCAGACATCTCCAAACTTTTCCAAACACTTCCCATAAGCAATTTCCAAAGGCTCTTGAACCATATGGTATACTCACAGCAATGACCCCACTCCTGGTACCAAATTCTGTCTTGGTTATTTTTCTCTCGTTGCTGAGACAAAATACCCAACACCCAAAATGAAGGAAGGAAAGGTTTATTTAGCTTAGTTTGTGGAGGTTTCAGTCCATACTTGGCTGGTTCTGAGGCAGAGGGCAAACTGTTCAGGGCAGCAGAGCACAGCAAAAATAACCAGCAAAAAGGGAGGAATGCCTGCAAGCAGCCTCTTTTTCTCCCTTACCTTGTAAACAGCCTAC